>OZ023313.1:68475742-68536784 GCA_964007375.1 Ophion obscuratus | reverse complement strand
GCAGCCGTTAGCCAAGCTGCCAGTGGTAAAGATATACGACACGTATACAGGCTTGTTAGACGCAAATCTTAAAATAAAAAGCTACCGAAGCACCTCGATTCGTATAATACAATAAACGATATAACTTCTTTAAACATTATGCGTGAATCTGTACATTAAAGTAACACTTGTGTTTGCTCGATGTAAATTAAAATATATCGCGAGTAAACTTGTAGGATTTTCACGAAAAGCCGGTCGTACATTGTTTCCGTTCGCAAATTTTATTGTTTTCGAACAATCAACCGTTATTTTGTTTTTGTTTACTTTTATATTATTTATGGGGTATATTGAAACGTTTTAAGCAGCGAAATTATTCTTATTCTGGTAAAAATCCTCTGGATTCGCGCAGACGTCTTCATCGAGAACGAATAAGACTCGAGTGAAACAAATCACGGGCCAATAAACGCTCTATTTTCCGGTCAATAATTTCTCAGGGCCTCTGAGGGAGATTCCATCTCACGACAGTCTTTTCGTATGGTACGTTACAGGTAATATTATCGAGTATCAGAGTTTTCGGGTAATTCAAGTACGTATATAACATTAGATTATATTCGAGGCTCGTGGAGCGAAATGCGTGTGTGCGAATATTATTTAATGCACCACGACTCGAAGGTAATATAGAAATACGCTTTATCTACGGGGTGTGGTGACTATTCGACGGAGAAAAAGCTCCGGAAACAAACTCGAAATGCCCGTGAGTATAGAGATGTCGTTTTTCGTAGCCGAGAAGCTTCCAAAAGAGACGAATTAGAGAGCCCTCGGGCGCGTGACGGATTTCGAGTCTTCCAGGAGCTTGAAACTCGATTGAGGTTTCGAGAGCGAGACAAATAATAGGTCGGACTCACTACTCCGAGGAGATTGGCAATAAGTATTTCCAAGCGTGTTCGAGATCCTTACTGGCGTCGGAACAGCGCCTGTGAAGTTTATCCTCAGGGGGCAACGTCACCATGGGAAATTCACCCTGCAAGCATTAATTCGGTTGGCTATTAATAACCCATGTAGCATAGATGTCCAATTGACGCCGATAAGTTACCGTTTTCTAGTTATCTTTAAGGGGTAAGGCCACTGTAAATTTTTTGAAAAATCGATTTTTTTTTATTGGCTTAAAAAATAGTCTTCTTCTATAAAAGAAGTCTTCTTCTAATAAAAAAAACTTCTTTTTTTAATTTTTTCCAATAAAAAACTATTCGCAAAACTTTAAACGCGTTTTTCTCGAAACATGGTTTTTCAAAATGGCACGCAGCATAACTCGAACAATTTTCATTTTTTTTACTTGAAATTTTAACCAGATGTGAACATTTACATTATCTTGAGAATGTCGATCGGAATTTTCAAGAACTTTATTTATTGATTTTTTATTAACAAAAAACTTGCCGTTTTTTTCGTCAAAAATCAATTTTTTTTCTTCAAACGCACGCCAAATCCACAAAAATTGATACTTTTTAAAATCCGATCGACATTCTCTAGCTATAGCCCTCTAGATTAATGGTTTTTTTTTGTTCTAGATTCAAAAGTGCACCAGTGGTGCTGCGTGCCGCGGAGCCCTGGAAGCAAAACATGTCCCGGGAAGATAGATGTGGAACCGCCATTTTGTTTTTTTTTACTGTAAAAAAATTTTATAATAAAGTTTAATGTATGCCCGATAACACCATTAAAAGTTTTTTTTCAAATACCTTCAATTTCGGGAGCAAAAAATTAGTGAAAAAACCTTTTTTTTTGGGCCGTTACAGTGGCCTTACCCCTTAAGACGTTACCGTAAAATAACTATTCGACATGTTTCAAACGACGTCCCGTTTAATATTGTGAAGTTATCTTTTCTATGATATCTTTTGGCGGTGAAAACGGATGCCTTAAAGATATCACAAGCTGTTATTCGATTGATGACTATTTTCAGGAATCAAAAAGTTATCTGTCTGCTGTCATCTATCGTATTTAATTAAACGTTGCCCGAAGGATATCCTAAAGAATAATCACATAAGATGTATTTTTCATGATATCTTTCGGACATCGGTAATGTGCTGTCTTTTTGACGTATTTGGAAGTGACGGGAGACAGCGAAAAGGCATCCAAATGTCCGAAAGATGACACACAACGGATAATTGTTATATTCTCACCGGCTCGCGTACTGGGCCATAGTGCAAAGAGCGACAAAATAATAAACAAAAAACGAGAAAGTGTTTAAACAAATACACGTGAGTTTATATACCTCGGTGAGTAGATATAGGTATACTTAATGTACGTTTCTTGTATTCTAAAAACGTACGTTTGCTTTTTAGGCTGTACAGAGCATTATTTACAGCGCAGGCAGTTTACTTCGAGGAGACGCGAAAATTTAGGTAAGTACACCATCGATGAGTATATATTAGACGTATAAATAAATATCTTATTGTTTCAATATTTTGTAGCCATTCGCTGCAAAGACTTCATCGCACGTTTAATCAAAATTCTATTCATAATATTTGTTCATTTTCTTTTTCCTATGTCGTACGAAGCACATTCCGTGACGCGACTAAAGGATATCGAAAATCGCATCGCGGACTGGCTTCGCCGTGGGGCCGACCGGTAGAAGGCTAGGCAACTGATGGCTGACGAAAGCTGCCCCCCTAACGACAATGAAAAACAATGAATATAGAATAAAATAGATTTATTCCAATTGTTCCGTTGCATTGATACTTCCCAATTACAATATTAGTTACAAACAATGAATGTATTGTTTAGTAATATTACATTTCATTTTTCATTGACCAGCTTACGTTTAATTCCCGACCCTCTTTAAACCCGTCATAATACTATCTTATCTATCTCTTTATCAAAATCGGCTTATTAATAGTTTACAAGGGGACAGTACAGCAGTCGGATTTTTGTAATTTTTCGTACTCATGGTACGTGAAGTTCAGAGCTCGAATATTAATATCCCAAAGCAGTTCGACGCCATATTCAGAAATTTTCGAGAAAATTGACTTTGAAGTTTTCGAGCGCACTCTTATCCCACAAAGATGCAACGATATTCGAACCGGGCTTGTGGCGTACCCGGTAGCGCTCGAGTCTAGTAATCGCGGGGTCGCTGGTTCGAGTCTCACTTCGAATTTTTTTTTTTTATTTTTATTTTTTTTAAATTAAAAAATGCAAGTCATATTTTTAATTATCTCTTGATTATAAACATACATTTTCAAGTATCAATATTTATAACCAACAACATTTTTAGGATGAAAATGAAAAACGTCGGGTAAGGAATTGAATACTTTATTATTCGGTCTGTATTCGTTTGTTTTATACATCTATTCACATATTTCAACATTTATTCTTCTATTTATATTCCTATTAATCTACAAGGGAGTTTATGTAAATATTATTACTGGATATTTTTACGTCGCCTATTCGCAATTTCAAGCAAGAGATAATCAAAAATAAGACTTGCATTTATCATTGACAATTATAATTACATATATGTGAATTAGCATAGATTTTATGATTTTTATCCCGGGATTATTTATTTATTTTTTTATAAATAATCACCTATTGTTATATATAAATAATATATGATCATATATGAGAAAATATATAACTATGTGTAACTATAATGAATTTTGTACATAAATAACTATATATGGATTTTGTCCATATATAAACATATATAGATATATTATATTAATTATATATAATAATATGTGATTATATACAACAAAAATTTATCGGGATATTTAAATGATGGAGGTATGCGAATTAAAAAAAAATGAAAAAAAAAAAAAAAAAAAAAAAATAATTCGAAGTGAGACTCGAACCAGCGACCCCGCGATTACTACACTCGAGCGCTACCGGGTACGCCACGAGCCCGGTTCGAATATCGTTGCATCTTTGTGGGATAAGAGTGCGCTCGAAACCATCAAAGTCAATTTTCTCGAAAATTTCTGTATATGGCGTTGAACTGCTTTGGGATATTAATATTCGAGCTCTGAACTTCACGTACCATGAGTACGAAAAATTACAAAAATCCGACTGCCGTACTGTCCCCTTGTTAGAATATTTAATATAGCCCAATATTACCTGTTTTTGGTTATTAACGATGTTTGCCATGGAATAACCCAAAATAGACAATATTGGGCTATATTAAGTATCCTAGACTATTCATAAGTTGATTTTGATAAAGAAGTGATATTTATATGCATGAGGCATTCCATGCCATTTCGCTCGGCCATGACCCAGATCATTTTAAATTTTGTTTGATTTTTCTTTATAAAATAGTATGCTATGCAAGGAGCATTTTCACAAATTTTTAAATTTTTATCGCATGTATTTCAGAAGTTGCAATTTTTCTAAAAAAAACTGGTTTTCAGAAAGTTCGGGAATTCTCTAAAATAATATGATGAATTGTATGAATTTTAACCCTAGTCCCATTGTGGGCCCATTTTTCCTTGTATTTTTTAATTTAATAAATTCAATTTTTTCACGAAAATTTCGAGTCTTTTGTGTCAATCATATTTACCGTATTCGCAATTTTTTAAAAATGTTCTTTGTACCATTTCTGAGAAAAACCACGCCTACACTTGGCAAGCGTACATCCCAAGGTTGAAACATTACATTGTTTGAAATGTAAACATGGGAGTGTTATTGTCTTCTTCTGTCGAGGAGTGAGGCTCGTGAAACCAGAGTTTTTTTTTTCGAACGGTTTGTAAAACCAGCCAGAAGAAACAGTGTCTCTTCACCTGCTGAAAAGTGCGAAAGTAAAAGAATTATCTGCTCCAATTTATCGTTTTTTGTCATTGCTGTGGCATTTAACGTGCATTTTGATCGGTGTCGCAATCTTATTGACGAAAAAAATCACGTAAATACGAAGAAAAAATTAATTTATTTAAAAAAAAATACAAGGAAAAATGGGCCCGCAATGGAACTAGCGTGAAAATTCATATAAATCATCATATTATTTTAGAGAATTTTATGAAAAAAATAAATAAAAAAATGGCAATCGTCTTTAAAAGTTTTCACTTTACACGCTGAAAAATGTTGACAACGATGATTTTTAAAAAATTCCTTTTTTTTATGAAAGTGTGAATATGAACAAAATCGATCAATACGATGCGTTTTCGAACTTCCTGAAATCCAGATTTTTCGAAAAATCGTAACTTCTGAAATACATGCGATAAAAATTTGTAAAAATACTCCTTGCATAGCATACTATTTTATAAAAAAAAATCAAAAAATTAAAAATGGTCAGGGTCACGGCCGAGCGAAACGACGTGGAATGCCCCATATATATAACCAATGAATAGATATCCATTCGATAGGACTTTTTGATGTCGTTTTGTCAACTTTATGGATGCCTTTTGGACAACTTTTAGATGCCTATGGCATCTTGGCATTCTCATGCCTTTAAGGCATCTGGCCACCATGTCATTTTTTTTTCATTTTTATTTTTATTTTGTTTTGTTTAATAAACCTTCAACCGTTAACAACAATTTAAGCCATAATACGTATTGAAAAACGCAAAATTGACCAAGTTATAGTTATTTTTCGGCAGGATAGTTATTTTTTTATTAGATATTTTATTAGATATAGTTATTTTTTGAGCAGGAAGGTTGAGTTGCAGCTTACCAAGTTCGAATCAGCCCAGAGGGTCTCCAATATTTCACGAAAAGCGCAAAGTTCCGTATAATTGGTAAAGTATATGACCCAATCACCGCTGCTCTCGTGAACCTCCCGACAAGCGAATTCCTATCGAAAGAAAAATCATTGCGAATTGTGAGAATAAAAGTTCACCCGAAAGGTGAATTCGGAGGAAACAGGTAGATTATTATTCACCAGAATGCACCAGGATTGTTGAGCGAGGGGTACGCGAAAAGCCGTAAGATCCTCGACGGAGGCGCACGAGAGCGTTTGTCCTCGGCGAATGCCGGGAAAGACTTCCTTCATGGTGACCAAGTGAGCGGTTGTGGCGACGAGGCTGCACGGCAACGGGCTTCGCGTTTCCGAACAATCGAAGAGACCCGAGGCGCTCTGTACGAAGCTCTGAAGCCACTCGGACGCCACGTACTCGTCGGGCGCTGCAAACTGGAAGGACTTGTTCGGTTTCAGGAGTATCTCGAAGGTGTGAGGCCTGTGGGCGTTTGGGATACGCCGGCAACCCTGGCACAGGCCACCCTTCAAGGGTATAGCGCGCTTCGGGAGTCTCTGATTCGAGTCGGTGAACATGTACACGACACCGCCTTTCAGAACGAAATAACCGGCTTCCCAAGGATTGGTCGGAGCGTTCGGGTGTGCCTGTTGCGAGTACGAGTGAGGTCGAAACATCAAGTCGCCCTCTTTCGTCGGCCCGCAGGGTGTACTGGGCGGCGAAATGTGCTCGTCTTCCATATAAATCAGGCTGTAGTGCTCGATCTTTTCGTCCTGAAAACAAACAAAGTAACGTCGGTAAATCTGCAGAATTAGGGCTGCGGCTCAAAACCGCGCCAAATTTTTTTCTAACGTTTGTTATCACTAAAAAATTATTTCCCGTGTAATATTGTGGCGGAAAAGGCCGAAATTTTCCTATAAAATCCACAAGTTATGGGATTTTAAAATTTACTAAAACGGGGGACAAAATAATGTATTTGTGGACATTTCACATTTATGTTGAGGGTGGGGTTTTTGAAAATAAACCTTCGGCAATCACACACACACGCGCACGCTCTATATACTATGAATTGATTAGACTAAACGAAAAAATGTAAACATCGGATAGTTAGCATTGCAAGAAGGAATGATAAGAGACATTGCATAATAATATTATGAGAAGGTTATTATTATATATTAAGGAGGTACGGTGTAAACGCTAGTAAACTAAGAGTCTATTTTTCGCCATAATACCGCTACGTTTTAGACATATGTGTGTCGCCTATATTTCGAGAAATATTTTTTAAGTATTGAATTTCAAGCTACTTATTATTTTTATAATATGAAAACAAACGTTAAAACAAATAATCTACTAAAATCTACTAAAATCTACTAAAATCTACTAAATCTAAAATCTACTAAAATCTACTAAAATCTACTAAACTAAAAATCTACTAAATCTACTAAAATCTACTAAAAATAAAACCTAAAACAAATAATCTACTACTCGACTTCAGTAGTACGCCATATCGTCGACGTTTAGCATCGTTGCATTTTCGATAGCTGTCATCGGTCCCACGCGCTCGGCTTATTATTTTTGGTAGCCGGTAAACATGGAGAATGAAAATAAGTACTGTAGAAGTTTATCAAGAGAGTAACAGGATTGTACCTGAAGTCCAGTTTAGAGACAAAGGTAGATTCTGTCGGACAAGAATTAGAGAGTGAAAAGATGATATTGCGAATGCAAATGAAAAACGTTGCGTTGACGTTAACCTCAATATCCAATGTCCAATCTGTCCGAAGTCAAAACATATTTCATCGATTGTTATGTTATTTTTCCCTTTCCTAATTTTCACAATATTTGCAGATATAAAAACGAACGTTCATTTTATATGACGGTTTGTCCATGCTGAATTTACATATAAATGCGTTGTATGCATGTCGCCAGAAAGATTGAGATGCCTCAGCTATACATAAAAGAACTTTGAGTAAATATCGGCGAAAGGCCTTTTATAATCGATTAAAAAGCGTACGGCTTCACACAACCATATTTTTAATTCGCGTTGAAAATATCCGATAGAAGACTCAAATTTGCGCGGGTATCCGGCGTTGCCACACTTCGAGCAAGATGGCTGCGGTTACGTCACGAGACGTCTCTCTCGCCGAATACTTCGGTTTTTCGCGACTTTATTTCTAAATTTATTGCTTATTTCTGCGGTGAGCTTTCCAATTCAAGTTGCCTTATTGATCACAACGAACGAACGAACGCAACCGTCAGTTTTTTTTACGCGTGTCTTGGCTCCAAGTAGCACAAAAAAATCGATATATGAGAGGACAGGCACATTTTGTCGTCTACGTGTGACTAATTGACCAACTTTAACAATTAATAACTCGGAAACTGTACGGTAAATCTCGTGGAAACTCCGCATACGCATGGACGAAGCTCTCGACAATGTTATTAAAAAAAATCGGGCTTTTATCTTGGACTCGCTCCAATCACCGTACCTCCTTAAGTAAATACTGGATATTTGTAAAGCCAGTATTTACGAAATAATGGATTGCGACGGATGTATTATTTCGCTTACCGATGCTATTATAATTTTTTATAGACGCTATTATTTATATAGTATGAATACTATATTATATAAAACTGCTGTGAAGAAAAGAAAGGTGGAAATGTAAGAAGCCCGCGTGGGCATACATGGAAATAATGGAACTACCACTACTTCTACTACTATATAATATAGTATATACTATAATATATACCATGTTATATACTATATTATATAAAATAAATACTATATAAAATATAGTATATTTTGGTAACAGGCGTTTTGATCCGATGACAAAATATCCTCATGACAAAACATCCGCAGGACAAAATATCTGCCGATATTATATATAGTTTAAGGGACAACACCACTGTGACGGCTTCAAAAAATCGATTTTTTGAAAACCATCTAGAAAAATATAAAATACATTTAAGATTAAGATGCCGTTGGACCCAGGTCGAAAAAATAATTATTTTCGGAGATATTGAATATTTTGTGGAGCGGTGCAGCGCTCCGTGACGCTCGGGGTCCCGCGCAGCTGCGCGCCTCAGGGTCGGCAGGTATACCGGGCCTTTCCCAGGTCCTGCGGATCTTTCCCAGGTATTCTTTTGTCTCCCTTCGCAAAAACCGGCTATTGTTATAAATATAGTTTCGAAAAAAAGCCATAGTTGGCGATAATTGAAAAATTTTCAAGTCGTCAATCGTCAATCATCGATATTGCAGCTGATATCGCGGTATTATTATTCAATGATGGCCTGAGAAGCCTCATGAAAGTTTTGGAGACGGTGGGGATAACTATCGGCCCAAATTGTTTCAATTTTTGCGTTGAAACCGACGCAGCGCGGATCGAGCTGGCGGAGCGCTCGCTCACAGACGCTGCAAAAGAGGCAAGAAGAGCCTCTACAAGTTCGAGAAAAGATGCTAGGGACAATGATTTGCTTCTTGAAGGCCAGCTATATGGTGCCGGCATCGCTGATTAAAGGTAAACATTTTTTTTTCCAATTTATCGCATAAATTAACAAACCTAAAACTTTGAACGCGTTTTTCTCAAAACTACTCTTTTGAGTGCGGCACGCAGCAGGACTCGGGCAATTTTTATCCGATCGACTTCAAATTTGGACTGCATCAATAAAACTAGATTATCTAAAGAAGTACATAGGATTTTTTCGATATCTCAATAATAAAAAAAGTTATACCCTATTTTCGACGAGAAATTTTGCTCGAAAATCGTCCTTTAATTTCAAAGGCGTGCCTATTTTTTAAAAATCAATATTTTTTCAAATCCCTATGTACTTCTCTTCAAAATATCATATTATTAACGAAAACACTCGGTATTTTTTTTCAGATCGACTTTGAAGAGAGTTCTGCTGCGTGCCGCGAACCACTGCAGAGGCAACAGTACCTGACGCGGGAGCTTCCCCAGCGTCACCATGGGGCGTGAAAAATTTGAAATTTTTTTTTTATCTATCTTCAATAAACAACGAACAAAACAAAAAATTTTTTTTTTTTCGAATATCTCTTTTTTTCCCACAAAAAAAAAAATTCTTGAAAAATGGCAAAAAAACAGGGGGTCACAGTGGTGTTGTCCTTTGAAGTGTACAGTCATGCCGTTGAAATTTATTCCATCATAAAAAGGAGGAAAATCATTAATATGTGACGGATATGTTTGGGTACAATGAAGAAATTCGTATTATGCCCCCATCCCACTATTTCACACACCCCACAAAGGTATTTTATCCTCATGACAAAATATCAGCAAGACAAAATATCTGCCGATATTATATACAGTTCAAAGCGTACAGTAATGCCGTTGAAATGTATTCCATGTCAAGTGTTCAGTCATGCCGTTGAAATTTATTCCATCACGAAAAGGAGGAAAATTATTATGTGACGGATATGTTTGGGTTTAATGAAGAAATTCGTATTATGCCCCCGCCCCACTATCTCACACACCCCACAAAGGTGTTTTATCCTCATGACAAGATATCCGCAAGACAAAATATGTGCCGATATTATATACAGTTTAAAGCGTACAGTCATGCTGTACAAACTTATTCCATATCAAGTGTAAAGTCATGCCGTTGAAATTTATTCCATCACAATAGGGACGAAAATGATTAATATGTGATGAATATGTTTGGGTTTGTTTGTTTGAGTTCGTTTGTTTTGGTTTGTTCGTTTAGGTGCAATGAAAAAATTCGTATTATGCCCCCACCCCACTCTCACACACCCCACAAAGGTGTTTTGCGCGCGACCCCGTTGATGTGGTGGACGAGATTTAGGATTTTGTCTCGCGGATGTTTTGTCATGAGAATATTTTGTCTTTCGGATATTTTGTCCTCGGATATTTTGTCGCGGATATTTTGTCGTCGGGTCAGATGTGACGCAGCCTATATTTTATATAGTATTAGGTGTACAAATAAGTTTTAGGACACTTCGATTTTGTATCATAACAGCTATTCTAAATTAATTCAAAGGTCCCGCTCACTTATCATAGGTGGCGCTTGATATGTAGTATCGAAACGTAAAGGAGTCATAAACATAACCTATAAATTCTGAAAATTAAACATGCAGACCGATAAGCTATTTATTAGACACTGCATTCGCTATGAATTCCATCAAGGAAAAAGTGTTAGGAAAGCGTGTGAATCGATATGTTCTGTTCTTGGAGACAACATTGTATCTAAAAGTATATGTGAGCATTGGTATAAGCGATTCAAAGAAGGTGATTTCGACGTTAGTGACCGTGAACGCACGGGGCCTCCTGTAAAGGTGGACGATCAGGAACTGCAATCGTTGCTGGATGAAAACTCTTGTCAGACGGAGAAACAACTTTCGGAATAGCTTGGAGTAACTCAACAAACTGTTTCTTATCGTTTAAAAGCAATGGGTAAGATTCGAAAAGGAACAAAGTGGGTACCACTCTTTCTGACTCAAGAAAATAAAAACAGCCGTCTTAACATTTGTGTGAGTCTTTACAACAAGCAACATAGAAAGTCTTTCTTGTGGAAAATTATGACCGGCGATGAAAAGTGGATTTATCTTGATAATCCGAAACGCAAATATCATTGGGTTGACCCCGGCGAGCCGACAACATCCACGCCAAAGCGCAATGTTCATTGTAACAAAGTCATGCTGTGCATATGGTGGGATATGAAAAGCGTACTGTATTATGAACTTCTCAAACCTGGTCAAACAGTTACTACCGATCGCTATTGTCATCAATTGATGCAAGTGAATCAAGAATTTGAGAAGAAACGTCCATTTTCTGGTAAAGGAAAACGTCCAGTAAAACTGCTCCATGCCAACGCGCGGCCTCATGTGGGTAAACCGGTCAAGGATACGTTACTAGCGCTTGGATGGGAGGCTGTACCACACCCGGCGTATTCACCAGACTTAGCCCCATCCGATTATCATTTATTCCGGAAAATGCAGAACGATTTGTCTGACGTGCGATTCAAAACATTTGAAGAAGTGGAAAAATGGGTCGCTAAATTTCTCACCTCGCAAGACGAAAGTTTCTTTGCGAAAGACATCCGCGAGTTACCTGAGAGATGGCTGAAGGTCATTCAGTGCGATGGAGATTACTTCGATGAATAACTGTGTTTTACTTCTTTTTTAATAAATCTTGAATTTTTTGAAAACTGTCCTAAAACTTATTTGTACACCTAATATATAATTTTATATATGAGGCATTCTTCATCAACTGGGCCACTTTTTTTTGCAACCTGTCCATTTTTTTTTTCAAAATCTGCCAGTTTGAAATGTCAGTCAAAGGGAACGTCTGTGATTTTTTGAAGATTTTTTAGGCGTCCGTACAGGATTTTCAATTTTCTGCGAAATCTCATAATCGCATATATGCGGTTATGAGATTTTGCAGGGTTTTAATTTTTTTATACGAGATTTCGCAGGGTTTTTATAACCGCATATATGCGGTTGTGAGATTTCGCAGGGTTTTTATTTTTTTTCACCCTAACCATTGCAGGTACCATTCTGATTTTTTTTCGCAAACTCTTTACCCAATGCCAGACATTCTGTAAAATTTCTACCGAAATCGAAAGTCTTTTATTAGGTTTAAAAAAATGTTATTCTCATTTTTTTGCCAAATTTCGATTTTCTCAATGCAGAAAAATTATGATTTTGATTTTTTTTCTCGATAAATCGGCAAAAATAAAAAGTTTTTATTGCCGTTTTTTTTTCGTTTGATGAATCTTTTTTCGGATACAATGTTCGTAATGAAAAATTGAAAATCCTGAACGGACGCCTGAAAAAATCTTCAAAAAATCACAGACGTTCCTTTTGACTAATATTCCAAACTGGCAGATTTTGAAAGAAAATTGGAGATGTTGAAAAAAAAGTGGCCCAGTTGATGAAGAATGCCTCATATGTGGAATAAACTGCTACTACTACTACTATATAATATAGTATATATTATAATATATACAATATTATATACTATATTACATATAATAAATACTACATAAAATATAGTATATTTTATATATCACATAATTTTATATATACCGATGCTATTATAACTTTATATACTCGCTAGAAAAAAAATTTGGAGCCTTTTTGAGCAGCAGCCCTGACTCTCCAGATTTGCCGTAACGTCAAATAACGAAAAGAGTGGGCAAGTTCGCGGCGAGCATGAGCAAAATCACGGGAGAATAACACTCACAGGATGAACCGCGGTCTCGGAAAGTATGGAATGTTTGAGCGTGCGCATATCGTCGTAGCTCAACTCTTTGACGGCTGGTAATCTCGGCTTGGAGGGCGATCGTCTCATGGCCATTTCCAGATGGGCTATAAGCTCGGAAGTCGTTTGCGAGCTGCCCGTTGAAAATAAATACTGCATCTCGTAATCGGCGTTCGATATGAGTATCGTTTGTGCGTTTGGTCCAATCTTGACGAGGCGAACGAGATAATGTTCGTTAATGGAAGAAAGATAAACAAACGAAAAAGAAGAAATCGCGGACTCACCATTATCACGTCCAACTCGTTGTAAGGAATGACGAATTGATTGCTGTAGGAATGATCGGACGACTTGGAACCGGTGAGGTAGAGGGTTTTGTCGGTGAGCAGAGCGAGCATTGGCCTGCTATCGCCGTTGTTCATGTAACAACTCCGTACTTTGTAAACTTTGTACAATTCCTCGCTCTTGTCACGATATATGTGGCGCTTGAATATTTCCCGAAGTTTCAGACTTATCTTTTCCCCGCTGAATTCTTGTCTCTCCGCGACCACGTTCTCCTGTATTTCTCTCTCGAGATTATCATTGAAGTCCTTGAAGGTGTCGTAATCGGCTTTGGCACCTTTGATGTAGAGGGGACTCGGTTTCGGACTTTTTTTATTCTTCTTCGAGTCGAATTTACGTTCGGTTATGGACCGGAGAAATCTGCTGAGAAGGGAGGCCTTGGTGGAGGATGAGGAGGTGGGTGCTTGACGGGATGAAGGTGGTATCATCAATCGATTACTGTCACTCGGCAATAGTACGGACGTGACGTTTCGCTTTTTCAATGGTGAAGCGAGATGTCGAGAATTTCGTCGCTCCTCCGTATTATCGGTCGAGGTTGTTGTCGTTACGCTACTATCAACGTCCGACCAGTCGCTCGAGCTCGTCGTATATTTTTTCACGTTATTGGGCATGTCGAGCTTGGCGTCGCTCAACGACGGGCCATCCTCGACGACGCAGCCGTACTCCTTCTCCACCGCGTAAGCCTCCTGAGCTTCGTTCTCACCGAGCTCGATCTCCATTCTCGGCAGAAAACTCTTGGCGGGATCTTCCTGACCCTCGGGAACACCGCGCTCGGACATGTCGGGCTTGCAGCACGTGCATTTCGAGTTGTCAATGGGGATCTCTCGGTCGCGGCTTCGGCATTGATCGGGCGGGCAATTGCTCTCGAAGAAGCTCGCGGTCGACGAGGACGAGTAATAATCCGAATGAGCGTTTCTCGTTGTTGGACTTTTTTGCACGTACGGCGAGTCACCGTGAGCGCACCAGCTGTATCTACCCTTCTGAGTGTCTTTACGTTGCACCGAGTTCGGTTGTAAAAAGCTTCGCGAAAAATCGGCGTAATTCTCGTCGTCCTCGAGTTTCATCGTTTTAAATATGTCCTCGTGAAAGCTGACGCGTTTCTTCGTCTCGCTTCGTTTCTTCTTGCGTTGACGGCGTTGAACGACGGCCTCGGAGCCGGACGACGATAGTATACCGTTCTCCGTCATATTGATCGTATTCAAAATGCTGTAGGGCGCTTCGGTGCAACAATCGCAATCGGATATCGTCATGCTCAGCTCGAGAAGGTTCGTGTCGTTGTTGATGACGTAAGAGTTTCGAGAATCAACGTTTTTCTTGAAAGTGTAACTACCCTCGGCGTAGTAGCTGCCCCGTTTGTTGTAATCTTTCCCGCTTGTCTCGTAATCGTTGTTCGCCGCCAGCTTCTTGTCCGTTCTCGACTCGTCCAGGCTTCGGACACCGTGGATATTGTAATCCTTGAGGGTATCGAGACTCGAGCGGTCGAGCTCGTTGTTGGGGTCCTCAATTTTGTTGCTCAAATTTTGATTGACGATGTCGCTGTTCGTTATAATGGATTTTTGGAATTTAGGCATCATCGCCGGTGAGTGAAGAGGCGTTTTTCCGTCCTCGCTCGAGTCACTCGACGAAAATGCCCGGCGATCGAGATTCTTGTTGTCTTGGATACAGTTGTTCAATATCGGCTTGTACTTGTTACGATATTTCGGCATGTCGTCCATCGACGAGTCCTCCTGAAAGGATTATTGTTTATTTGAGGGGCTAGTGTCGCAATTCTACGGGAGATACCAGGTGCGCAACTAACTTCCCGGGTTTCACATATGGATGGCCCTAGCGACACATGTAGTCGGCATACAGGTCTGAATTTGGGTGTCTTCGTAGCTTGGACATCTGTTAAGAATACCCAGTCGCAATATAAACAAATATCGCAACACAACGACCTTTTGTTCTAGCCTCGAAAATGTCAAAGTTTGTGCCCAATAAACAGCATTTGCGGGAAGCATTGCTTTTCTGCTTCAAACTAAAAAAAAACAGCAGCTGAAGCACGTCGGTTACTTGAGGAGGCCTACGGCGAACACATACCATCAAAAACAACGTGCGAAGATTGGTTCAAGCGGTTCAGAAGTGGCGATTTTGAGACTGGGGACAAGGAGCGCTCGGGAAGACCGCAAACATTTGCGGACGCCGATCTGCAAGCGTCATTGGATGAAGATGACACTCAAACAGAAGATCAACTTGCAGAGGCATTAAATGTGACGCGGCAATGTATTTCGAAACGTTTGCACGCCATGGGAAAATGCATAAGGAAGAAAAGTGGGTGCCGCATGAGTTGACTGAGAGACAAATGGAAAATCGAAGAGCCACTTTCGAAATTTTGCTTTTGCGGCAGAACAGAAAGAGTTTCCTGCATCGAATTGTTACTGGCGATGAAAAATGGATATATTTCGAGAATCCCAAACGCAGAAAATCGTGGCTTTCACTTGGCGAAGCGTCAACATCGTCGGCACGGCCAAATCGCTTCGGAAAAAAGACAATGCTCCGCGTTTGGTGGGACCAGAAAGGAATCGTGTACTATGAGCTGCTGGAACCGGGCGAAACTGTCAATGGGCATCGCTACCGACAACAACTAATCAATTTGAACCACGCATTGCTCGAAAAACGGCCAGAATGAGACACGAGACACGAACGTGTGATACTGCAGCGCGACAACGCTCCGTGTCATCGCAGTTCCAATGTCCAGGATACCATAAAGACACTGAAATGGGATCTGCTACGGCACCCGCCGTATTCGCCAGACCTGGCCCCTTCAGACTATCACTTGTTCCGGTCGATGGCGCATGGCTTGGGTGATCACGATGCAGTACAAAATTGGTTGGACGAATGGTTTCAGTCCAAAGACGCGTCTTATTATTGTCGCGGTATTTATGTATCGCCAGAGTGATGGCAAAAATGTGTGAATGGCGAGGGACGATACTTCGAATGAATCATTTTTTCTATTTGTCTTGATATTGTCGATTTTTTATTGGTCGAAAAAAACCCGGAAACTTAGTTGCGCATCTAGTAATTGATCGATAGGCTCTCGTACCTCTTTGTAGCTGCTTGCGTCCGTCTCGTTGGAGCAATCCATGTCGCTGTCGAGAGCGAGACCGCTGTCACCGGGAGAAGCGAGACTCGAGGATACGCTCGAAGATCTTAGGTGCAACGATAGTGCGGTACCCGACGGCGAACCGCTCATAGGTCTCTGCGGCATGTAATTGCAGATATCCAGATACGTGACGTCCTGAAAAATATTCATTTTCTCTCAGACTCGTGATTCAACGAAAACTTGAAGATTATCCGCGCGTTATTCTCCGCGCTCGTGATTATTCGGGCGAAATAAAAAGAAGAAAAGAGAGGTGGGCGAGATGCGATAACCCGTTGCACCCGGACTCTTGAAAACTTATTTTATCGTTGCTCGTCAAGCGCGGAGAACAAGTTTATTTATCAAAGCGATTATTGTAACCAGGGGGTGATATTGGCATTCGATCCAAGCCCGAGGGGACCGAGCTGGTCGAAAGACCTTCCGAGAGAGAGAAAGAGATAGAGAGAGAGAGAGAGAGAGAGAGAGGCGGAGATGTTTCCACACTCTCGAGCAACTTTGAGTAACGACAGAAATAAACGAATGGAAATAATAATTATCGTCAGCTCGATAGCTACAATCGTTCGAGTGTTTACGCCGTTATCGCGACGCGCAACCTCGCAACTTCTCGCGCCTGAGGAAAACAAGAAACACCGTCGGTGGCTGCTACGATAAAACAAAATTGCCCCGAGTCAATACAGATAGGGCCTTTATCGCGCAACTATGTCTGTCGTATAGAACGGTAGTTACTTTTATCTCGGATACATTGTAAGACGTTTCACTCGGCGACGTACCAATTGCAACGTAAAGGAGACATTTTCCAGGCCCGCTAGAAGATTTATCAATTGATGAGTTTTGTCCGCGTCGCGCACCAGAGCGTGCGTGGCGTATTGTTTCTTCAAAGTCGACGTATCTCTGAGCAAGCAAGCCAAGTAACTTTCGAAGCTCCCTTCGCTGAGGGTATGATAGAGCCACGCGCGACCTGCGGACCATAATTTTCATCTTCGTCGATAATTTTTTCATCGCGTCGCGCTTTTTTTCGGTTCGAACGAACTCTCGACGCCGGCGAGTATACCTTTGCCGATGGAGGTTAAGACATTTTGCAGAGCGTGAATGACGACGACGGTATCCTGGTGGCTCAGTTCTCTCGCGGTGCCCCAGTATCCGTGTCTTTCGACTCTCAAACCATGGCGCAGAGCTCGATCCAGCCAGTAGACGAGCCACGAGTCGCCGTCGAGGACGACGCTGCCGCGCAAACTTTGAGCATAAACCTGCGGGACGGAGTAAAGCGGTGACAAAAAAGAAAATCGCTCCGACGATCGTGTAATAATAATAATTGAGGGACGATTGACGTCCTACCTGTTTGGAAAATGGATAAAACGAAAAGGTGGATACGAATACAATATTGATTTTTTCGTCTCTTTTTCAACTTGACAGTAGGAACGTCGCGAATGTGAGAAAAGGCGCGCGCGCGCGAGTCAAGAGCGTACGATGAGAATAAGCGGGGAAGACTGTCCGGAGAGTTGCGTCGGAACAGCTGCTGATGCATCGTTGTCGCATACACACATTGCGCGATAGCGTTCTCTCCTCTGTGTCACTTTCCCCTTCCACTTTGCCACTTGACGAAATGTTTTTTTTTCTTTTTCCTTCTCTTGTCACGAGACCGGACAGAGCGCGGAGCGGTCGAGAAAATAATTTCAAGAGCGAGGGCAACAATTTTGGGGGCTGCGCGTGTTGAGGGTGATCGATCGTGAGGAAGGTCGAACATTGATGCAAGGAGGGCGACGGGAAACGTTGCGCGACGCAGCAGCGCGCTCGGATCGGGCTTCTTTTGTTTTGCCTTTTATCCTTTGATTGCTGTTTGCAATCGGATGGATGATTGTTGTCGTCACGTCAGTGGGTGTTATTCGATCGAAGTGGTAAGGGCGGCGGTGTAGGGGGCACACACGTATACGCGGCGGCGGCGGCGGCCTTGACAACTGAGCCGATTTATCCGTAAAAATGTATAACACTCACCAACTTGACGGCTTTCGTCAGTTCCAAGAGGATTCTGCTCTTTGACAAAACCTTGTCGGTGCAGAGATCGGTATCCTCGCGAGCACCCGGCATCTCGTCTTCTTTCTTCACATGACTCGAGTCATCAACGACACGTAATATCGTCGCCGAGCGTGAAAATTTACAAAACGAAAAGAACAACGACGCCGCTACTGCTGCTGACTCGTCCTTGCCCGAACGAGCAGCCGCCGCACTGACACAATCGACGGTACGCTGCATTGATTTTGTGAGCGCGCAGGTCTGCGCGGCGGGATATATGAAAATAGTCCGATGGCAGGGCGAGATTGTACGCGGCTCGGATCCGTGCGATCGGCGAACGCACGTGCAAGTAGCTCGTCTCTTGCGGTAGCGCTTTTATTGTAACCAATCGGCACTTCATTTTTTATCAATGTCTCTCTCTCTCTCTCTCCTCTCTCTCTCTCTCTCTCTCTCTCTCTCTCTCTCTCTCTCTCTCTCTCTCTCTCTCTCTCTCTCTCTCTCTCTCTCTCTCTCTCTCCCCCTCTCTCTCTCTCTCTCTCTCTCTCTTGCAGTTCTGTGACAATTGAAAAATATTATATATTAGATTCCTTTTTATCACATCACATTATTTATCACATGTTGGATACATTGTTTTTACATATTCGCAGTCATTCAAGTGTACATGTTTTTACAACTAATTAATATTATTAACGTTCCTGTACATATTGGTGCATTTATATTTAGATACATTTTTTTTTGGTAAGTATTGCACAGTAATTTAACGCGCTGTCCGCCGAGTAACAAAGGCCATAGCCGGGTAAATAGGGAAAAATTGCCCTCGCATTTTTTCCAGCGAAATTTGGAGTATATTCTGAGGTATAAAAAAAAACAAATTTTCTGAAAATGTCATCTCCGTCAACGCAATGGTTTTAAAAAAATGGATTTTTTTTATATAAAAAAATTCTGGAAACGGTTCAGTGGATCGATTTGATTTTTTTTTGATACTTGTTCCAATCAAACGTGTTACGAAATAAAATTATAGAACATCTTGCGAAAGATTAAGGTTTAAAAGAAATGTTCCTTGTTTTGTTTTTTTTTAATATAATGCACTTGGGGTACAATATCGATTTTTTTTCATATAATCTTTGGGCACCTCATTAGGTTATATAATATTTTCAAAATGACCGGTTTGGTACGCCACAGTGAAAAAAAAAGAAACACACTGTATTGATATATTTTAGTTATATAGATATATAAGTAAAATATATCAATAAAGTGTGTTTCTTTTTATTCACTGTGACGTAGGAAACCGATCATTTTGAAAAAATTGTGTAATCTAATAAGGTGCCCAAAGATTATATGAAAAAATTTCGTTATTGTGCCCCAAGTGGATTGTAGTAAAAAATAATAAAAAAGGAACATTACTTTGTTTTCAAATCTTTATCTTTCGCAAGATGTTCTATAATTTTATTCCGTAACACGTTTGATTGGAACATGTACCAAAAAAAAATCAAATCAATCAACTGAACCGTTTCCGGAATTTTTTATAATTAAAAAAAATCATTTTTCTAAAACCATTGCGTTGACGGGGATGAAAGGCCATAGCCGGGTAAGTAGCGAAAAATTGCCCTCGCATTTTTTCCAGCGAAATTTGGAGTATATTCTGAGGTATAAAAAAAAAAAAAAAATCTGAAAATGTCATCCCCGTCAACGCAATGGTTTTAGAAAAATGTTTTTTTTTTAAATATAAAAAAATTCTGGAAACGGTTCAGTGGATCGATTTGATTTTTTTTTGGTACTTGTTCCAATCAAACGTGTTACGAAATAAAATTATAGAACATCTTGCGAAAGATTAAGATTTGAAAAAAATAAATAATGTTCCTTGTTTTATTATTTTTTACTATAATCCACTTGGGGTACAATAACTAAATTTTGTTCATATAATCTTCGGGCACCTTGTGAGAGTATATAATTTTTTCAAAACGATCGGTTTGGTACGCCACAGTGAAAAAGAAGAAACGCACTATATTGATATATTTTAGTTATATAGGTATATAAGTAAAATATATCAATACAGTGTGTTTCTTTTTTTTACTGTGGCGTACCAAACCGATCATTTTGAAAAAATTATGTAATCTCACAAGGTGCCCAAAGATTATATGCAAAAAATTTCGTTATTGTACCCCGAGTGGATTACAGTAAAAAATAATAAAACAAGGAACATTACTTTTTTTTTAACCTTAATCTTTCGCAAGATGTTCTGTAAGTTTATTTCGTAACACGTTTGATCGTCTCTCTCTCTCTCTATTTTGTAGCGGTCGCGCGAGTCGATGCCAGGATGATAATAGCGTCCACAACGCTCGGACGATTAATCAAGAGCAAGAGATGCGAGAAAAGTGGTCGAGGGATCGAGAAGAGGGATCGATTCGTTCGCTCCTACCGATATTTCCATACGGGGAAGAGATTGTCGAGTTTTTGGGAGTATAAGACGGAAAATTTCTCTTGGGTCGACGCGTGGTGTTAAGGGGAGATATACACCTAGGAGCCGGAGAAAGGTCATTTTTGTGCATTTTTTCAAGGAAAACTATTTGAAATTTTGGATTGGGGTTTCAATTATCTAAAAGTACATAGATTCAAAAATATGTTTAATTCTCTTTATTTAAAAATATCAAAAATATACAAGGGTATTGTATGATCCTTGGAGCGTCGTAAAAAAATCGGCGTATACGGTATCCACTGGCGTTTCTTCGAAAATCATATGAAAAAAAAAAACTAAAAAGATTATTAAACTAGATACTATAATCTAGTACTTGTCACAGCCGATTTTGGAAATATCGATTTATGACAAAATGGCGGAAGTTTGAACATAAATAGTGATTTTTGGGCCAAAAATTAGTTGTTATTTTGCCTATAAAACAAAAACTAAGTAACGGAAAAAATCCTATGACAAGTACTAGATAATGCTGTATAGAATAACCACAAAAAACCTCAAGGCAATCGGTTCATTGGTTTTCGAGAAATTTTGGGTACCGATTTGAAAAACGTGGTTTTGAGAAAAACGCGTTTGTAAATTTGGGAATGAATAAATCATGAAATTTGTCAACTTGCATGGAATCATCGATACCAGGCCCATAGTAGGTCTTCTACGGACCTCGACCATCAGGTGTATATCTGCCCTTAAGGCGTTAGGCCACAGTAACGGGTATAAAATCGTGTACGAATTTAACAAATTTTTTTCGCATGAAAAAGTGGTTCATTCATAAAATTAATTACACATCTGTTTAGTATGAATATTAAGCTGTTAGAAAAAATATATATATATATATTTTCGATGTACAAAATTTTCTTTTGTTTTCTTTTTGTAGGCGCACCGCGGCATGACATTTAGCATCCACAATTTTTGACCTGGAACAAAAAACAAAAATTCTCGTCAATCTACATTAGAATACCTAGAAAAGTACGTACGGAATTTAAAAAAATATTATTTTATTCAAAAGTTGTAGGTATTTGAATGAATTTTCAGTAAAAAATTTCGTATAAAACGGCTCATAAAATGAAAAGATTTCGATTAATCAGCAATTCCGTACGTACACAACTTTTAAATTTGAAGTAAATCGAGTGACAATTGTTGAAGTTATTTGTCACGCCAATTGGAAAAAAGCCGTTTCGAGTAAAACTCGGTGAAAAAAAATGTTCTTGCTATAAATCGAATAGTAACTTATTCTTATGACGATAAAGCACCGTTGTAGCGAGAAAAAAAACGTTTTTTCGAAAATTCTACTGTGGCCTTACCCCTTAAGATAGTCCTATCGCCAGGCTTCAACCCATGGGATTTTCATTCTTTTTTACCTTCACTAAATACACTAATAATTGTCTCTGTAAAATTTCAGGGTCGATCGTGGACCTAATTACAGAGAAAAGAAATATTAAAATTGACAATTTCGGTCGCTATAAAAGTGTATATAATAGTGGGAATCCGTCAGATTCTTAAAAATAATCAGATTTACATACTTAACACTTGTAGTAATCCAGTGCTCTCAGAAAAATTACGCTTATTGACCTAATTTTTATGTAATATCAAGTTTAATTTGAACTTCCGGTATTGGATTTATTACCACTTGCTACGATAAAGAGACGTGACAGCGAGGCAGCAGCTGACTGCAGTCCTAACCTCATCTCACTCATTCGAATTTCCACGCATATTTCATTTTCAACCGACATATTTCGCCGATACAAATTGTCCACGCTTTTTACCGGTCCTAGCCCAAATACAGGGTGCGCCAGAGAAACTTACTTATTTGAAAAAATTCCCGCGCGGTGAGTTGGGTGGGTAGAGGGGCGAGAGGGGGCGCATCTGGAGGGGGAAGTTCCCAAGTTTGTTTCTCCCTCCAGTCAGTTGCCATCATGCTCTGGTCTAGAGAGCAGCGGGCCTTCGCAGTCGAGAGCTTCTTTTCTAACGGTCGCTCACTTGTTGCTACGCAACGTGCCTTCCGCGCTCGCTTTGAAATTCCTCCTCACAGACTCGTTCCTGGTCGTAATTCGATTCTGTCGTGGGTTAACTCATTTCGGGAGTGTGGAAGTGTCGCTAAACCCAGAAATGGACTTCAACGGACCATCAGAACGCCGGAAAATGTCGAAAGAGTGAGGCAGTCAGTTGTGCGTTCTCCCCGGCGTTCGGCTCGCAAACACGCAGCTGCTATGGGCATTTCTGACACCACTGTTCGACGAATTCTCCATGAAGACCTTCAATTTCATCCCTATAAATTGGCTGTTGTGCAAGAATTAACTGAACGCGATTTTGTTGCCCGTCAAAATGCATGTGAAAAGCTGGTTGACAACCTGCCTGAAGACGCGGTCGTTTTTTTCAGTGACGAGGCTCACTTCCACATTTCCGGCTGCGTCAACAAGCAAAACATGCGTTATTGGTGTGGTGTAAATCCACGTGAGCTTCACCAGAAGCCACTTAATTGTGAGCGAGTTACTGTCTGGTGTGCGATGTCGGTAATGGGAATAATTGGTCCTTATTTTTTTGAAGAAAACGAACGCGCAGTTACCGCGAATGGAGCTCGTTACAGGAACATGATCGAGGAATTTTGTCTTCCAAGACTCGAAGAAATGAACGTTAGGAACGTGTGGTTTCAGCAAGATGGAGCCACAGCACACACAGCACGAGACTCAATGAATTTATTGCGACAACATTTCCCCGACCGCCTCATCTCTCTCAGAGGCGATCTCCAATGGCCGGCACGCTCTCCAGATTTGACTCCATGCGATTTCTTTTTATGGGGTTATTTGAAATCTCTGGTTTATGTCGATCGACCACGGACCATAGCACACCTCAAGAACAACATTCGCCAACATATCGATTGATATGCTGCAAAGAGTGGATACGAATTTCAAAAATCGACTTCATCAGTGTATTCGCAATGGGGGTCGCCATTTATCCGATGTCATTTTCAAGACTGCATGAAAAAAAAATTGGGATATTGTATTCTGAAATAAAAAAAAATTTAAAACAATAATTGAAGTACTTTTGTTTTTATTGACCTTTCAAATAAGTAAGTTTCTCTGGCGCACCCTGGAATGCTTTATATTTCCCGCACCTGACATTGTTTTGACAGATCGACGTTGAAAAGCATGGAGGTTAAACTCGCCTGGTTGAGTAAAAAGAAACGGAAATAGAACCAATATTGCCAAATATCAAACCTAGAAAGACTGCGCGAATCGTTGGAATAACTATTTTTTCATATTTCTAATTAAATCTGAACATACATTAAACAGTTTACACATGGAAAATTTAGTTATTACAAATTTCTTTTTTGCATACGTTAAAAATATAGATTGTACAAGTCTCAAGTATGATCAGTGGTATGACTAGTGTGAAGCGATACAGCTACCTCAAGGGGCTTTACCAGTGTGAGCGCTGAAAATTTGGGTGATTTTCGGGAACTTTCTGGAAGAAAAGTACTCAATTAAATGTTTCGGAAAATTAAGAATTTATTTGGCGATATTTGATCTATGTTACATAATTTTGTCACAGACAAATATTGCGATCTAAGCGACTTATGCGCTGCCTTCGGAGGCGCCAAGAAAAAAAGTTCCTCCACTGCTGACATGATTCCGGCCGATTGAGTAGCTAAAACCGAAAAAGGAAAAAATGTCGTTAAACTGGAAAGTATTTCCTGTACAATGATGTAGGATTTTCAAAAATTATCAAAATTTAACAATATGGCGTGGTTATGAAAAAAGTCAGTTGTCTTGTTCTCTTGGTCGGTTTTTTTTCAATGCCAAATCGTCAATTTTCATCCAATCGAAAATATCCTACGTCATTGTAGAGTAAATATATTCAAGAGTAGTCAGTTCAAATTTCAAGTCAATCGGATAATTGCTCTTTGAGTTACAATGTCAGCAAATTTGAAAAATCTCATTTCATATTCTTGAAAGTATTAAAATCTTGAAAGTACAAAAATCTCATCTCATACTCTTGAAAGTATAAACTTTCAAAAAAGGCAAAAAAAATCGATTTTTTGGAAGTGCCACACTGGTATAGCCCCTTAACGACCGTTTCCTAGAGAAAAATATCCGTATCCTGCCATTTTTAGTCCCTCTTAGGTAGATGTAGCCCCTTAAGGGCATGGCTCACACGTCCGGTCGGTAAAAATCATACGGCCATATCATTTGGGAGAACAAGGGAAATCTGCAAATCAGCTATCTCTCTTGCACTCATGGCTGCTCGGTCGGTGTGACACGTGGCTTTAAGGCGGACGAGGCGGGCCGAACGCGTATCGCGCGGAGTCGGCGCTCCGTCGATAGATATTACCATCGTCTGGTATGGTAGAGAATCGATTTAATACGGTTTGAGCGTTCGCCGTACTTCGGTGGCGCGCACGTAACGATGCATATGTGTATATATATATACACTAAAGCGAATATATATATATATACTAAAGCGAATAATGTATACTAAAGCGAATATATATATCTGGTATATATATATTCGCTCGAAACTTTTCATTTTTCAAATTGAATCTGTATTGTGTAATTCAGAATGTGATTCACAATTTGGAGCGTGATATTGGCGTGATCGTGAGGTGGGGTTGTTCGTCGATCGTTCTATCGGCGGTAGCCAAAGATCTCGGACTGATCGGCTCGCTGCTCGAATTCGTTCGAGAAGCGTAGATTGTTTTGTCCTTAAAAAGCTTTCGCCGTCTCTGCTTGTTCCTGGCGTTCGATAATTCTGTCGCGATGTCGTCAAAGCGATATTCGGATTCCTTATCGTCGTTTCTTTCCACTCCCGCTTCTTCAGCGCTCATTTCGCGATGCTCGGTGGTGCACTTGGTCTCGCGGTCCCTGCGGTACGCGCCAAGAGACGTTCTTTATTCTTTATACTTGTACGGGCCTCTCTCAACCGAAATTCTCTCAGCTCGTTAAAAGTATCATTTGCGTATGTCTGAACCGCTAAAAGTCCTTTCATTCTATTCTCGTTGAGTGAAAAGTGCTACTGTACAATAGCGATGTTAACCAAGAATGAAGAAAATATTTTCAGGAGGTGATGGCTTATTAAAGTAATGCTCGGAAGTGTTGATTTTATTTTATTTTACGGAACATTGTAGATAAATTCGTATAAATAAATTGTAAAAAAATATCCATGTCACGTGACAAAGAACACCAATCGGAGCGCATGACGTCACACTTTGGAAAAGAAAATCGGGTCAACGCTCTAAGCGTACTGCTTTTACTAGGCTGTTAATGTTTACGTTGTCTTAAAATACAATTTGTGAGATTTCTCGATTGATTTTGAATTCTACTGGAACTGTAATAATGGAGACTGGATTCGTGAAGGCAAATAGTTCGAATTTTCCTAGGATTGACTGCATAATGGTGGCCAATTTCTTTACGAAAGACAGCGACTTCCGCTCGGCAGAATTCAGAAACGTGGAGACTTTCATGTAAGTATACCCTAAAGAATTGTTATTTGTGCAACAAATAATGTATATAACATTAATAACATTACAAACTCTCTAATAATTTGATCAAATCTTTGAGGTTATGCTTCGTCTTGCAACTTGCTTTGTTTTATTTAATTGCAGATCTTCAAGACAGTGATACGATGATGAAAAGAATTTAGAATCCATGCTTGAATTTACGTATTAACCCCATGACTGGTGAGCTCGCCCTATGGTGGGCTGTCGAAAAAAATGCGTTATATAAGAAATTTCTTAGAATTTCAGTACTAAAACCCGTACTCGAGATACTCGAGTATAAAATTTAGAAATTCAAAATGGCGGACGGGAAATGCAAAAAATCA
The DNA here is from genome assembly GCA_964007375.1 of Ophion obscuratus. Lineage (NCBI taxonomy): Eukaryota > Metazoa > Arthropoda > Insecta > Hymenoptera > Ichneumonidae > Ophion > Ophion obscuratus. Next base: position 68,510,136 of record OZ023313.1, on the reverse strand, counting down.
CTTGACAAGAGCGAACGTTGGTACTCGAAGGTTTTCGGGGTCGCTGATTACGAATTTGCACTTAAAATTTAGAAATTCAAGATGGCGGACCGAAAATGCAAAAAGTCATTTGACGAGAGCGAACGGTGGTACTCAGGGGTTTTTGAGGTCCCTGATTACGAATCTGCATTCAAAACTTAGAATTTCAAAATGGCGGATCTAATATGGCCGACCAAAAATGCAGAACGTCGTTTGATGTGAGCAAAAATTGGTGCTCGGGGGTTTTCGAGGTCCCTGATTACAAATCTGCACTCCAAATTTCGAAATTGAATACATATTTACTTCTCACCTCCATCATTAGTTTGCAATTTTTATACGATCCAAAGTGTGCCACGAGGAGGCTGCATGGTAGGATTTAACACTTCATTTTTGTTTAAATTTTATTATCTATTGACTATTTCTTTTTTGATTTTTTCGAATTTTTTTTGTTTTTCTTTTGTTTGAGTTACGAGTTTTTCACTTATATTTTATCTACCAGAAATATCCACATCAATTTCGAAACATTCACCAGTGAAGTGGTAAATTTTTGAAATTTCGGAACTGCTCTCTTGAATTTTCAAATGTTGAGCGCAGATTCGTAATGAGCGACGCCAAAACCTCCAAGTACCAAAGTTCGCTTTTGTCAAATGACTTTTTTCATTTTTAGTCGGCCATATTGAATCCGCTATGTTGCACTTTTAAGTTTCGAGTGCAGATTCGTAATCAGGGACCTCAAAAACCCCTGAGTCCCAACGTTCGCTCTCGTCAAGTGATTTTTTGCATTTTTGGTCCGCCATATTGGATCCGCCATCTTGAATTTCGAAATTTGGAGTGCAGATTCGTTGTCAGCGACCCCAAAAACCTCCGAATACCAAATTTCAAGTTGATAGTAAGAAAAAAATAGTCTACCAGAAATGTCCACTTCACTCTTAAATCCTTTACCAGCGAAGGGGTTAATTCTAAAATATTTGTTATTGTGTTTGTTCCGAGACCCATATTTTGCAGAATATGACGTCACGCGCCGTCAAATGACAGGTCTGGGCGTTTTGGCGCGTATTTTTAAACGGATGAATAAAATCGCGATTTTTGAAGAATTTGATGCACGTAAATACACGAAATAAACATTTAGAGGTATATTATGTATATGTGAACAATTCTAAACACTTGTCCAAAAATAGGCAATATCCCTATTGGGACGAGGCACACTGGTTTATTGTTACCTCTGTCGCTTTTCTTGTCCTTGGATCGTCTTCTTCATAGCGAATATCTCCTTCCGCGCTGATCTCAGCTCCCTCTCTGTTTCCTGTGTGTCGCTCAATACAAACATTTTACACACGAGTAGAAATTGCCATGGAAAAGAGGGGGGGGGGGGGATAGGGCATCGGTATTGTCCGCTCTCCATTCCATTAGTTTGCAAGATACAGAGAGGGCGCGCGCTTTTACTGTGATTCTTTTTCTCCTTTCAGTTCGTTCTCCTCCTTCGAAACCATCGAGCCCTATCGAACTTTTATCTTTTCGTTTCTCAGCTATAGGAGGAGTGCGCTATATTTGGGAAAGGGCTGGGGCTGTTCACTCCGAGCGAGGTGTTTTTAGACTGTGAGAAATCGACGGATTAAAACTCTCGAGAACTGATCGAGTTAATGTGGCGAAACTGCAGATAATAATAATAATAACAATAATAACAAGTGGATTGGAACTCTACCGGAAAAGCGTATTCAGCCATGTTTGTAGCCATTTTTGTTGCCAGTACATGTAAGAAATTTGTTATCTTGCATTATTGCGTTGATTTTATGTTCTTATTCTCGAATAATACTTCTACTATGTAACCCGGTGCGTTGGTCTAGTGGTTAACGTGCTGGCTAGCGATCGGCAGGTCCCGGGTTCGAATCCAAGTCGCATCACTTTCGTCGTGAAATGTTTTTTTTCGACATTTCTCGGCGAAAGACGACTAATTCCGTGACTGGGAGGCGAATTAGGACCCGGCTGTGTCAGCATAGATTTTCCGCAGTTTCCCTGTGCCCATGGCAGATATGTCATGGTGAATACGATACAGCGGGGGAAGTCGGCTGCAGCCGCAAGGTGGGGGTTGAATTGCCGGTAGGGGGCAGTTGTGGGGGGGATTAGGGGTAGTAAAAGGGAGGCAGAGGGGGGGATGTGGAATGGAGATAGAACGAAGTTGGGCGCATGGGGCTCGTACAAAGGGGAAGCCCTGTACGGCTGGAACAAAACCAATACGTAAAATTCTTCTATTATTTTTAAACTCTACTCGTATCTTCATCGGGCTTATCCAAAAGTTTATATTTTTTATTCGTTATCCCGAATTTTACCAACTTACAAACTATACTTAATACTTTCAATCTTTTTCCTTTTGTATCATATTTTAGTTCAATGAATGTTTAACTCTGACAAACTTTGCCAACAGTTTTCTCCCCTTTTTAAAAGAATCATGTTGCTTTTGTGGTGACGAATAATTGACAAAGACGTCAAGATTGTTTTTAAAATTGATTACTTTAGTTTAAAATTAATTTATCAATTTTGATAACGAAAATATTATATCAATGCCACGCTTTTTATTATCTGTTTGTTCAAGTGAAGGGAAGTTTTGGAGAATCGACTGAATATCGCGATTGCAGATTACTCAAGCGACAAACTTTTTCAATGTACAATGACTTTGTACAATTGAAATATTTATACGTTTATTTCATAGTTGTAAGATATAATAATCCGTGCACTACGATAATTTTGAGAGATGAGCGCAGTAATATAGTTGAAAGTTTTTGTTCTTCATTTTATGTACACTACCGCTCAAAAGTTTGGATACATCATACGATGTTTCTTGCCGCACTAAAAGTGAGATAGCTCCGTAAAAAACAAGATAACCAAATTTAACGAACGGCGTTTCGAAAGGAACAAATTCAGCTTTGCTTTGCTTCTTGGAAATATTTTTAATGATTCTTTTTCGACCTGGTACGCACTTTTATACGTGACTGTTTTTCGCCCATTTTTCGACTATGAAAATTGGACGCATGACTTATGGAACAAAAATTTGTCCCGTTTATCCATGATAAACTTGAGCGGGATAGCAGAAGCTCCATTAAATTTTTTTGCAAAGTTTCATACGATTTTTTTTCGCAAAGTTATTTCATTTTCGGCTAAAAAAGACAAATTTTGGAAAATACAATGTAACTCAAGAACTATTGGGTTTAAGAGGAAATGTCAGGGATGTTAAAAGTTGCGTAAAGTTTATATTCGATCGCCTGGAATTTTTGCAAAATGTTCCTTTGAGATATGCAATCGGAAAACATCTGATTTCACGAAAAATCTAGTTAATTCGAATAACCAAAAATCAAATAGACGCGATTAGTTCATATCAATAGAAATTTTCTGTCAGTGTAGTATCTACCTATCATATTCTCATTATACACTGAGAAAAAAACCAATTGAATCAAAAAAATATATTGGCTGATCCAAATAAATGTGCTGCTGCGGAGTGGCACCGATATATGAGATTGTTACGATACTATAAAATATTGGAAAATGTGATTGATTTAAGTGACATGTTATTTTATTTGAAAAAGCTCTTCTTTTCTCTGATTATCTACATTATCCTTCAAATAAAATTATATTCTATTGAAATCATTCTATATGCAATCTCGTAGATGTATGGATGAAATAATTAAGCGGTTGCTAGAGCATTTTTCATTTCTTACAAAAATATAATTAATAGAATTAATTATTTCTTCACTGCATCGAAACGAACATGCCATGGAACGTAAGTTTTTCAATTTGTTTTAAATCTTAAATAAATAGTGAGCATTAGAATGATCATCCACGATAATAGTGTAGAGAATATCAGATATCCAATGGAATATCTATGGAGAGAATATCAGATATTCAACTGATAAGAACAGATACTACACTTTGATCTTAGCCACAGGCCAAGAAGCAATACTCTTTCGAGTTTCTCCGGCGTTTAACGGCGGGGTAAAGTTAATTCGGCGAAAAAAAGGCATGTTTTTAAGATTTTTTTTTGGCGTAACGTATAGTGTTCGTTTATTGAAAAATTTACATATAATAAAGTAACATTTGAACAACATTCTCCTAAATTTGCATTGCAAAATATTCAAAATTGAGCGAGTGAAAATTAAACCCCGGAGGCGCCTCGAAAAAAAGTTGGTCTGCGGTGTGCACCATAACTCGCAACAGAATCATTTGAAACAAAAAAATCAAAATGCATTTGTTAAAGGAGATGTTTCTCGAGGTAATGACGGGAGGATTTTTTTTCTTTTCGATTTTTCGATTTTTCGTAGCACTTGGGAGCCAAAAACCCGATTTTCGCTAAAAAAATCGGCTGATTTGTTGTTGAAAAATTAGTAATTATTAAAAAAAACAAAAAAGCTCTCGACAATACCTGGTGAATTATGTGAAGAAGTACTGTGCAAAATTTCAAAGCGATTGGTCCAGTAGATTTTGAGCTATCGTGCCCACGGACGTCAAATATGATAAGTCTCAGAAAACCGGTTTGAAAAACGCAGAAGAGAAGAGAACGGCATGGAGCAATAGACGCTCAAATACTCACCTTCGTCAATTTAACTCCGATCGACTTGAAATTTTAACACAATATTCTTGATATATTATGCATTCATTTAAAATTAAAAAAAAAATGACAAAATTTTTTTAATACTTTACCCCGCCCTTAAGTAGATTTTCGGTTCGCGCTACGCTTACGAGAAACGAGCGCGCGTGCGGCTTCTAGCGGTTACTCCGAGAACTACGGGTTTCCTCACACTTATAATTTCGGTGGCGCTCGGCCATGATTTGGTTGAATGTTTTCAACCAAATGCGCAAGAAACAAATTTCATTTTCGCATAATTTTTTAACCAATTCAGACATTTGCTTAATATTTTTCTGTCAAAATAAAATATTAATATTTTAACGGATAATACACTTGGAAATCAATATTGGATATGGTGAAAAAAATAAAATAACATATTTACTCAATAGAAATTTTATCTGAATCAAACGAGCGAAATTCAATTTTTCTTGTGTATTCGAATCAACAATATTCATGTTATGAATTGAAACGCCTTTTTTGTTCGTTGCAGAAAATGCATTCAAAACTATATAATTTGTTCGCGATAATTTTTTAGATAGGTTCAATAATATGTAGTTCTCACCTAACAATATATCTTTTGAATGAAAAAAAAAACTTTTAATTTTATCATTTTATTAAAGTCAATAGCGTTTTGTTCGGGCTGATAAATTCAATTATTTACACCAACAATTTTACAATTGAATGAACGAAATTTCATTCAATAACACCAACGATATTGGATCAATGATTTTTTTTTCAGTGTAATAAGATCCGTTTGTTCACTCTGACACGCATTTGCCAATTATTTCATAATTTACCATTGACATTTTTTCACCGTCAAGTATTTTTCTTTTATTTTAAAATGTCAGCGTAAATATTTTTACAATTATTAGCAGAGCGAAAACGACACGAACATCCGGATTCGTTGCGCTGACTTGACCGCCATAATAAAGCGAAATTACTATAGAAATATAGAAAGTATTGGTTCGGTGAGCTCGTTGAGAAAATTCGATCCCGTCTAAAAGCATCGAGTGAGCAGCCCCTGGCCGAGGGTATAGCGTTGACAATCGAGTATTTATTACAGACAAAATGTACGATCCTATCGGAAGATAATCGATTTTTCCTTATCTCGATTCGCTTCGGAGAAGAAAGCATTCCGCTCGGGTCGAATAACGAAGGGAGAGAATAGAAGTGTTAGCCGGTGAGACACGCGCGAGGGAAAGGCGTCTTACTACAGGCTTACCGCGAGGGTTTGCGCCAATCTCTCGAGTTCGGCGTGTCGGGAGTCCAAGAGTTGGCGAGACGTCATCGATTCCGCCGCCAAACGTTTCAACTGCTCCCGATAGGAATTTTCTCTCTCGATCGCCCGGTCCCAGTCGGATTCACGAACGACGAGCGCCTCCTTCACTTTTCGCATGTCTCTTTCCAGTCTCTCCAGTTCGGTTCTGTCGTTGCGACGAAATGAGCGCGTGCGGTTGACAGATAAATTGGAGTATGGAGTTGCTTTCTCGCAACTGACTTGGTCACAATTGCCGTGGGCTCGACGAGGCTACTTCCGTTCTCGAGTTCTTCTCGGCCGCATGAACGACAGACCTGCCACACCTGAATTCCGCGCTCGGCCGTCGCGATTTCACGATCCTCGAGCTCTCTCGTCGGCTTCTCGATCCCGTCCTGCTCGCCCCAGTATTCGATTCGATCGATCATTGGCAAGAAAAATTAATCATTTACCGCAAGAGTATATTTCGTTTGTTACGATCAGGGTCCCGCGTAGAAATTCTGATGGGGCCCAAATCAGGGCCCGATCAGGGTGCCTGATTGCCCTGGTAGGGCACTAATAAGGAAGCCTGAAAGGGCCCTACTAGGAAATGTAACGTTGTGTCACATATGGGCCTGACCTGGTTGCCTGATCAGGCCCCTATCAGGTTGCCTGATCAGAAAGAAATGCATATAATATTTCGAAAATCCAATATGGAACGAACCACTTAATTTAGAGTTCCACTACAATGAATTTGTATCATAATTCGTCATTCCCTGGGCCTGCTGAAATGTTTTTGTTCGAAGAAAATATTTCGCCTATATGGGAATCGAACCTCGTACCTACCTACCCAAAGCTAGGCACGCTGCTACTATGCTACCGAGCGCTTGTAACATCTTGGTCCCAGATATGACATAAGAGACCAAATGAATTCCTATAAATATTTGTTGTATTACATAAAGTATATCAATTAGTTAATATCATTGTGACAATTAAAGAGGTTTATCGAATAACATGCTATAGATTTTTGAAACTTAACCTTATATATATATAATAAAAATAATTTTTAAAATATATATATATATAATTCCTCTCTCTCTCTTCGCCTCACAAAGCTGCGGAAATCTTCTAACACGCATCCGAGTTGCATAATGTTTTTTGTCGTGACAGTCCATAGCACCTTTTTTTAAACAGAATTCAGAAATGCATTGAAACTCCGAAGCTACGATGCTGTAAAATCGAAGTTTCCATGTGGAAAATAAGAGGTTATGTGCATCTATCGACTGCTGAGGCAGTTATAGGGCAAGCCTATTTATGGCCTCATCAGGGAAAGCCACAGTAGGGCCTCTTAGGGCAAGCGTTGGTAGGGCCCTATCGGGGAAAACCTTAGTAGGGCCACATTAGGGACAGCCTTAGTAAGGCCCTATCATGGAAAGCCTTATTAGCACCTATCAGGGCAAGCCTTGGTAGGGCCCTATCGGGGAAAGCCTTAGTAGGAACTTATCAGGGACGGCCTTAGTAGGGCCATTTTAGTATAGCCTGATTTAGGGCCTAAATACTTCCGGCCCGATCGGGGCCGGATCAGGATGTCCGTAATATGTGTTACCCGTGTCACACCCCGATCGGGGCCTGATCCTGGTCAGGCTAATCCTAAGAAATTTCTATTCGGGATGTGACACAACGTTACATTTCCTAGTAGGGCCCTTTCAGGCTGCCTTATTAGCGCCCTACCAGGGCAGTCAGGCACCCTGATCGGGCCCTGATTTGGGCCCCATCAGAATTTCTACGCGGGTACCTTATAGTTTTTGGGGTCGCTGAATCCGAATCTAAAATCGGTTTTTGAAAATTCAAAATGGCAGATTTAATATGGCGGATGCATATTGAATGTATGCTTTTTGTATTAAAAATACAAAAAGCACATAAAAATTGAAAAAAAAGCACAGAAAAAACAAAATGGAGTCAACAACCGCCACGTCCACGATTCGTGACTCTGGGTTCGGCTAAGAGCGGGACTTTAACACGAAACGAATAATAATTCTCATTACATTACATTAATAATATGAAAATTGCCATTAATCAGTACCTTATATTTTGTAATGTAAAAAATTCCATTGCTCATTACATTTTGTAATATGAAGAAAATCCATTACTCATTACATGACATTTTGTGATGTAAAATATTTCCATTACTCATTACATTGGACTTTGTAATGTAAAACATTTCTATTACCCATTACATTGTGATGGGTAATGAAAATATGTCACATTACAAAATGTAATGTAATGAGGAATGGAAATTATTTACATTACAAATTCCAATGTAATGAGTAATGACATTTTTTTACATTACCAAATTCAATCCAATGAGTAATGGAAGTTTTTTACATTACAAAATCCAATGTAATTAGTAATGGCAGTTGTTTGCATTACAAAATGTAATGTAACGAGGAATGGAAATTTTTTACATCACTGAATGTAATGTAATGGGTAATGCATTTTTTTTCATTATAAAATGTAAAGTAATGAATAATGAAAACGCTGATGCATTTCAAAATGTCATGCATTATTTGCAACCCTGGTTACGATAATCTCAAAGCCCACCCCCCCCCCCCCCCCCCATCTTTCTCACCAAGCTCGATTTCTTCGCGTTCGCCTCCTCCAGCTCTACGATCTTGTCCGTCGAGTATTTCAGTCTGTGCGGAAAAGTCCCTTGAGTCGAGTCAATAAGTCGTGCGTTGCGATATTTTCGTAACGCGCATAGAAACTCACCGGGAACGAAGAGACTCGTTTTCAGTTATGAGAACGACGTTGCGCTTCTGCATAACGGTAAAACGATCCTCAAGTATCATCAGCTTCGACTGATCGATTGTAATAACTTTTGGATCGGGTTCCCAAGACTTTCGCGATGCATCGAACGTCTTCTTACCGAGCATCAATTCGAGTTGCGTTTCCGGAAACATCGAGTCGCCTCGATCTGCAAATAAACATCTCGTAGTCTCTTCTGACGACTCTCCAAACGCGCGGCACCGAAATGGAGAAAGAGGGGCTCGAACCAAGCCAATAAGAAACGACATAAATAAAGGCGAGGCCGGAACTCTGCCGCGATTTATTACCACGGGTATGATATTTTCGCTCGATAATGAATTCTCACCGGAAGATAATTCGTCGAGTCGAGTGGAATGTTCGCTCTTCCGATAACCGGTTTCCATGTCACGGACAAATATCGACAAAGCAACTGGCCAACTTTACGTATCAGGCGCATCGAGAAAAAAACATATTAAAATTTCCAACAACTTATTCCGGAGAGCTGACACGACAAGGAGGCCTGCAGATTTATCGAGCAAATCCACTCGTGGCTTCGGAGAGTAGCGCGACTATATACGAAAAGCTCTCGCGAGGTAGGTTTCGAGGTTGGTTAAATTTCACTCTAGCACTGCGCGCGCGACTCTGTACCAATGCGGCCAAAACGATCCTTCTCTGTTTTCTTTTCTTTTTTTTTCTCGCCTCGCGTCTAATTCCTTTTGCGATATTCGACGTAGCGCGAGTAACCCCGCGCGTACAATGCCAACAAAAAAATATTTAATTTAAATAGGATCGATTTAAATCAAATAGGTTTTTTCCTTGGCTCACGGCCTACTACAATCTTATTTGTTTCAACGATATTTTTTAAATTATTTTCAGTTATTCTTTTTGAATATTGAATGTATTCAAATTGAATGAATAAAGATTTGATTGAAATAAATCTCTATTTGCTTACAATGTACACTGTCAATCTAAGTGTACTATATACATAAAATATTTCATAAATCTAAAATAAAATGAAATACCTAATTGAGAGTTTTAGGACAACGATTTGGTATCGTCATTCATCATTCCCTGGCCCAGGAAGACTAGAGGTAAGGAGTACGAACGCCTGTGGCGAGCCCGATCCAAAAGCGTCCGTGAAACTGTTGATTTTAGTAGTTAGTGTTTTCACGGCGTGTGTCGCTAGTGCATGACCGCACCGAAGTGAACTAAGCGATAAGAACACAACCGACGTCATGTGTCATCGATGATTCCCGCTCGTCGTTCGTGTTGACATAAAGCGTGTTCGGGATAACCAATTTTGTGAATTGTGTCAGATGTAAAAAAAAATAATTGTCTCGGTATAAAATATATTTAGTGATCTGCGGCGAACACAATCAATCGTAGGTAAGAAAAATAGTACTTACATTCATAAAAAGAATGTTTTCGTTTTATCATACCATTATCGTACCGAGTAAAGTAAAAATTATCACAAACGCGAGATATGGAGCAAGTGTCCCGTCGATGAGACAAAACGTGCAAAATATAGATTTTTTTTCGTATATTGCACGTTTTGTCACGTGTCTCGAAAATAAACAAAATGTTTATTTTCGAGGCGTGAAAATGGGAAGTGAGTGAGTGAGTCGGTGAAATATCAATTTGCCATTCTCATGGAAAGTCAATTTAAATAAATGGTTGTAATATTTTTTGAATTGTTGCTTTCAGTGCCCGAACGCGAGACAAACTTTGAGTGCAGCGATCGATCGAGAACTGCCGTTAAAATCAACACTCTCCATGAAGTTCTCGAAAAAGTTTCGGATATGAAAAATTTAGAGTACGTGCCAAGCATAGAGTAGATGCCAAGCACACAATGAAGAGCTCACGAAGAGAGTGATAAACTATTATCTCGTCATGGGAGGATATTTTCTAGCGCAATTGGTCAACGAAAATAATCACGCAAGGAAAATTAACACGAAAGACAATAACAAAAAATCAAAACTGTAAGTTCGATATATCTGTACAGCGTGTCATGATGTGCAAATATGATGTATGATAATTTGTAAATGTTTTGTTTGAATTCAAAATTCTTATAAATTTTCTTGTGTCTATGTTTTTACTGCTTCCGCAACGAAAAAAAAAACATTGACTTAATATCTGTATTTCGTTATTATTCTTTATCTGTACAGCGTATCATAATGTGTAAATATGAGATGTGATAATTTGAAATTTTTTTGTCTGGATTAAAATTTCTTATGAATTTTCTTGTGTCTATAAATAAATTTTGTTCGTTACGGTTTCTGCGAGGAATAAAAACTGACTTTATTTCTGTTTGTCGTTATTATTCTTTATCTGTACAGCGTGTCACAATGTGTAAATATGGTGATAATCTGTAAAAATTTTCTCTGGATGTAAATTTCTTATGAATTTCCTTGTGTCTATAAATAAATTTTGTTTGTTATTGCTTCCGCAACAAAAAAACTGACTTTATTTCTATATTTCGGTATTCTCCAAAACAATGTATATATAAGAATTCTGTCTATCTATATAGAAATTGCCTTCACCAACTGGTTGAACAACTAATTTGATGAAATGATCGCTCCATATGAAGTGGCTAAGGGTGCTTTTTGCGTATCGCACGGCCTTTACAATTCATTTGATCAAATTATCGCTCCATATGAGGGAGCGTGTCTTACGGCACTGGTTTGTTGCTGACTTTACTTCGGTGCGGTAGGAGAGCAGCGCCGCCCTTCTCGTCCTCACTTTTGCGGACGTTTCGACGACACGGCGTTCGTACTCCTTACCTCTAGTCTTCTTGCCCTGGCCTTTAAAGATGATTTCTATCGAAGAAAATATTTCACCTATACGCCCTTTTGGATATCTCTGGTGGCGCGGCTCGGTGGCAGAGTCAGGCAACTCGTGGACGTTCGACTACGGTCAGCTGTGCGATTTACGTATTAATTTCGTTAAAACGGGCTCTGTGAAATAAAGAATAAATGCGCGATACGAGGTATTGTTGTGTTGGGGGGGGGGGGGGGGGGCAAAAATTCCCCATCTCAAAATCGGGAATTGACTTTTTATTCGTTTCCGAGACGAAATTGGAAAATCAATAAGAGATATGAGTACATAAAAGCTGTCAGAAGAATGTAAGTAAATATGATTTGATAATTTCATGCGAGGAATGTATTGAAAATATACAAACGTTAGATTTTCTGTCGAGTTTTATTCTTCTGGTACATCAGACAATAAGCCGTGGCAGCCAAATAAAAATACTCAAATCTGCAGTACTCATTTTGTTGGTGACAAGCAGTCTAACCGTGAAAACAGCCCAGCATTTTTAGAGAATCACGTGCAAATTATTTTTCACTTAATTGTTTTTCATCTGTGATATAAATATTGTTGACCCTCAATCCGTGAAGGTTTTTTCGGCAACCTAATTCCGTGAACGGGGGTTGTTTTCGGCTGAGCGCTGTCACACTTACAATTGTTGTCAAAAAAATCTAAAAAAAATCATGGTTTATCTTTATACTTTCCTTGTAAAGTGAAAACTGAGAAATTTGTTTTTTTTTTTAATTTACGATTACAGCCTTCACGTTCATCCTGCAACAAAAACCCAAAAAGCATTTTACTTTAGACACATATAGCTATCGTTCGATGAAGGGAAAAAAAAATTGACGATTTGGTGACGTTTTGAACTTGAAGTATCGATTTTTCGAAAAAAATTGATCGATTTTTTGTTATAAATAAAAAACTATTAAACGTATTGCTTTTTTGCTTCATCAAACGATAAAAGGATATCAGCTGAGCATTCTGTCCAAATTTGAAGGCAATCGGTTGAATAGTTTTTGAGAAATCGTGCACACCATCAAAAAAGGACCATCGCGCGTCGAGGGGGGTGGGAGGCGGATTTTTTGATGAAATTGTTTAAAAAATTTTTTGTATGTAGTAAACAGATCAATAAAACTATATGCCAAGTTTCACAAGTTTTCCGTTGTATACTTTCTTCACAAAAAAATTCCCAAAAAGCGGTAAATTTTGCGAAAAAAAAGACAATCCCCCCTTAAGGAAAAAAATACTACAGTATCGTAGGAATAAACCAGATACCCTATTTTGCACGGGGAACATAAGCATATTTTTGGGAGGTTAAAACGAGGCAACTGCTCAATGTCCAAGATATTTTATTTATGTTATTAGACCATAAGTAACATTTAGTTATGTTATTAGACCATATTTATGTTTTATTTATGTTATTGGACCATAAGTAACATTTAGTTATATTATTAGACCATATTTATGTTTTATTTATGTTATTAGACCATAAGTAATAAATCTCCTCGGCCCTTCTGACCGCCATAATTTTTTTTAACTGAGATATTTACGTTACGTTGATTGTTTACAGTTCAAAACATCAAAATATGAATAAAAAACAAACAAAAAAATTCGAAAACCGCCAATTTTACTTACGTTATTCGTGAACAGGGGTCGTTTTCGTCCTGTTCCGATTTGTCTCGCACACCAGTTCGAGAGTAACTGACTGCCAGACGTGACCTTGTGCGCTCACAAACCTACCTGCTATACGTTTTTTTTTCGTTCCCGTCCAGGGGCACTGACATCGCCGACGTTCGAGAAATTTCGAAAACAAATATTCGCCCGGACGAAAACGACCTCGGGTCACGGATTCAGGGTTAATTCAACATTTCACGCTCATTCTGAGCGATGAAATCGTATTCGCTAATAAAATATTATTCATTCAACATGCCTTATTCATGATAATGAAAAAAATCTGTCATTTGTTAATGCTGTTATATACTGAAAAAAAAAATGGAATTTACTAAATCTAACTTCAATGACCAATATACTTATTCCTTCGTTATTCATATTTCTTTGATAAGGAGATACATCTTCGTTTTCCATTTCTGTATTGCATGAATGGTTGAAAAGTCGCTGAAAATATATTTTTGTTCATTGCTATTCAACTATTAATTGATCTCATAATTAATGCGTACCTCTACTTTTACGTCGTACGGGTTCTCATGGACAATTCGTTCTCCACTAGCTGCATCATGGATTTCGACGACCTTCTGAACGTGTTGGCTTTGAAATTGTTCACGCCCTAAACATTTTTATTTAATCGATAATCGTGTTATTAGTCTTACGATAATCCTAAAAATGAAGACGTAGTAGAAATTATAATGAATTCGACAAAATATTTCATGTTTCGTGTGTTTACTTATCTTCATATTCAGATTATCCGCGAAAGAAATCTCCATAAATATTCTGGAGGCCACACTTGATAGCATTGTAGTCCATAGTTGCACTTTAACAATTTCGTATTTCACTAAGTAAATAAATAATCTAAAACGTGCAGCGATTTGTATGCAAATCCTATGTTTAGTGTTATGAGAAGAACGACCTCGAGTTGCCGCCATTAACTGACAGACGGCATTGCCGTTGCTTCGCCATGATATCCAAGAGGCGTATATGGGAATCGAACCTAGAACCTACCTACTCATAGCTTCGCACGCTGGCCCTATGGTACCGAGTGATCGTGTCATCTTAGTCGCAGATATGGCTCTAGAGACCAAATGAATTCCTTTAATGATTTGCTGTATCACATAACCCAGATAGACAGTCATGATCATCACGCCGTGCATACAATTGACGAAGCAAATTTTACAGCATATTGACTACATGTCATGATGCAAAGCCGTGAACTCATTCAGTATAGGCCTCCGAAGTAACTTTCGTGGTGGCGCCGCGCAACGGCTGCCGGTAGCAAAACTTGGATTGGCGCATGGCGGTTAAGTCAAACCGGCACAAACACGAAAGAGCTAGGCTTGAGTAAGCATTATCGATTGTAGATCTCACATTGTGAATGGAATGTGCTTGTAAATAAAATAAAATAGTGCGATAGAACTAATAACGATTACTTGCGGATTTCAATGTATCCTCATGACTTCCTTTCGCTCTAAAAGCATATCTATAGGTATGTGACGAAGAGAATGTTAATGAAATTGCGTACATTGGCTGCAAACAAATGTTTTTCTACCGTACAAAAAAATGTCTGTTTAAATTATTGTTTGCATCAGAAATTTATATAAAGGATGTTGTAATATAGGCAGAAAACTTTCGATAGTCATCATGTATCGGAAGTTCGCGAAATTGTTGCTGGTGAGAAAAGGACTGTGATGGGAAAAGTTCTTCCTCGAACACGCGTCAACAATCCCAAATATGACGTGAATCGCTGTTTTTACAACGTAAACATCACACGCGGTGCTGTCATTCACGCAAACACCTGATTTAAATGGCGACCGGCATACTGCACTAGCAGATGAAAACCAATCCAAGTTTTGCCAAAACTCGCCGCAAGGGCTGCGCCACTAGAGTTACTTCGGAGGCCTATAGTGAATGTACAAAGCATTTCGATCTCAATATGTCGTTTACAAATGCATCGTACGTTTAGAGCACGTTGAACTCATATCGCTCTGCTCAAGTGTCTACGATTAATATCTGCAAATTTTACGTCATATGGAAGTCATCCAATGACTTGTGTTGATGAGTTCACTGGGTTAGAACTGGTAGTAGACATGTCATGCAAGCAATATGACGACGATATGCATGTTTGTCAGTGATGCATTCGATGGGCGCAACATGACGGCGATATGTGTGTTTGTCAGTGACACATCCTATGACAGCGATATGCATATTTCTAAGTGATACATTCGATGAGCGCAACATGCCGGCGACATGTATACTTGTTAGTGATACATCCCACGAGCACAATATAATGGCGATATGCATGTTTCTCAGTAATACATTCCATGACGGCAATATGCATGTTTTCAATGGTACATTCGATGAGCGCAATATGACGGCGATATGCATATTTCTCAGTGATACATCCCATGAGCGCAATATGACGGCGATATGCGTGTTTCTCAGTGATACATCCTATGACGGCGATAGGTATATTTGTCAGTGATACATCCCATGACCGCAATATGACGGCGATATGCATACAAATCTAGAATGATAGCAAATAGGCGGACACTAAGAAAGTTTGCACAAGTATTAAGGTCTGCATAGACTACGACACTTATTGCGACACAAAATCTGACACTAATGTCCGTTCTGTTCACACATAAGACGGTTTCGGTGTCTCAGAAAGTGTCTCTACTGTGATGTCGCTACACAAGTGACTCAGATGTTCACACGCAAAACTACTGACACTTCTACAGTACCCGCTCGGACGCCATGGAGAAACGCCGTGCGGCGGCAGCCGTAATTTTGTGCGCTGTTATTAAGTGGCTATACCAGTGTGACACTTTAAAAAGATTGATTTTTTTTGCCTTTTTCGACAGTTTATTCTTTCAAGTGTATCATTATCATTTATATATTATATATGTCAATATCACTTTATCTTGCAAAAATCGATAGTTAGATCTCTAAACGCATTTTTCTCGAAATGAGATTTTTCAAATTTGCCGACATTGTAACTCAAGGAGATCCGATTGACTTGAAATTTGAACTGAGTACTCTTGAATATATATACTCTACAATGACGTAGGATATTTTGGATTGGATGAAAATTGACGATTTGGCATTGAAATAAACGACCATTTTATCGGCAAGAAGAGACTTTTTTCATAACTACGCCATTTCGTTAGGTTTGATATTTTTCAAAAATCCTACGTCATTGTACAGGAAATACCTTCTAGTTTAATGACATTTTTTTCCTTTTTCGGTTTCAGCTACTCAATCAGCCGGAATCATGTCAGCACCCTGATGGAAATCCGCTTATTGGAATTCGTCAGATTTTAACAAAAAATGTCAGATTTGATAATATTCCGTCAACTTTCAATGAGAAATAATGTCAGAATATGTCATTTATACGACAGAATCTGTCATATTATTTCGAAATTTGACATTTTCTGTGAGAAGTTCATGATTTCTGACCGGAAGTTGGAACATGCTTTACAGAATCTGTCATATTTTATCAGAAAAGTAATGTTATAATTCAGTAATTTCTGTCAGAATCTTACATAATATGTCATATAATGTCGTAAGAGTTTTCCATTTTATGTGAGATTTTCGTCATTTAATGTCATTTTTTGATGGAATAAAATGGAATTCTTCAACATTCATGAAATATTATGACCGAATCTGTCGAATTATATCATTCTTTCTTATTTTTTGTGAGATTTTCGTCATTAAATGTCATTTTTTTATGGAATATGATGGAATTCTTCAACATTTATAAAATATTATGACCGAATATGTCAAATTATATCATTCTTTCTTATTTTTTGTGAGATTTTCGTCATTAAATGTCATTATTTAATGGAATGAAATGGAATTCTTTAACATTCATGAAATATTATGACCGAATCTGTCAAATTATATCATTCTTTTTTATTTTTTGTCATATAATGACCGAACTTGTTAACTTTTGACATTTTGCATTATAAATATATGATATATTCTGATGAATTTTGACATTTAATTATCGATTCTCATAATAAATTGTCAGAATTCTGTTAGCTGAAATCTGTCAAAATTCAATAAAAATGTGACAACAAATTATGATAAAAATTATCGTTTTCTATCATTTTTTGACATTTTCTGTCATTTTTTTCGATGCAACAATATGTCAAAAAATGGAAAACTGATTTATCATTTTTTGTTAAAAGATGACATTTTCCGACATAAAGATGACAGAAAGTATCAAATTCTGTAATTTAATGACAGCTGAAATCTGTCAGAATTCAACAAAAATGCGACAACAAATTATGATACAAATTATCGTTTTCTATCATTTTTTGACATTTTCTGTCATTTTTTTCGATGCAACAATATGTCAAAAAATGGAAAACTGATTTATCATTTTTTGTTAAAAGATGACATTTTCCGACATGAAGATGACAGAAAGTATCAAACTCTGTGATTTAATGACAGCTGAAATCTGTCAGAATTCAACAAAAATGTGACAACAAATTATGATAAAAATTATCGTTTTCTATCATTTTTTGTCATTTTCTGTCATTCTTTTCGATGCAACAATATGTCAAAAAATGGAAAATTAATTTTATCATTTTTAG
Source organism: Ophion obscuratus (assembly GCA_964007375.1). Classification (NCBI taxonomy): domain Eukaryota; kingdom Metazoa; phylum Arthropoda; class Insecta; order Hymenoptera; family Ichneumonidae; genus Ophion; species Ophion obscuratus. Next base: position 68,492,390 of record OZ023313.1, on the reverse strand, counting down.
TTAAAAGATGACATTTTCTGACAAAAAGATGACAGAAAGTATCGAATTCTGTGATTTTATGACATTCCGTAAAGTTAACATTATATGTGAGGTTCTGTCCGATTTTCACAGATTATTTCCGACAGAATCTATCAAAATATGTACGATTCCATCAAATTATGTTAGAATCTATTCATTTTCACAGTTTCTGACATTTTTTAACAGATTTCAACATTATTTGTCGAATTCCAATAAGCGGATTTCCATCAGGGTAGTTGAGAACCTTTTTTTTGCGCCTGCGAAGGCAGCGCATAAGTCGCTTGGATCTCAATATTTTTTTATGAAAAAATTACGTCATATAGGTCAAATATATTTGTAATGTTCCAAAAGATTTAATTGAGTACTTTTCGTCCAAACAATCCTGAAAATCACCCAAATTTCCAGCGTTCACACTGGTATAGCCCCTTAAGCTGTGTTCTTAAATTATGAAATTTTCTGCCGATTCTTCTTTTTCTAGCCGATATTGTGCCAAACTGTTTCGCCAAGCATTGAAGTGCTGCCTGTTTTTTTCCCTCTATTTTTATAATCAGCACAACATATTTGCCAAAGTTCAGGCAGTCCTTCCACAAGAGGTATCAAATTTTTAATGCTCTCCTTGCTCCGCGTAATGGCCATTTTGATTTAACGCGGGTCGCGAGTGTCTGGATAATTTCGCGCTGGTTCGAAAACTTGAACACCGCGGCAGACACTCCGACACAACCTGTTCACACGGCGCTCGGCGCGACACCTAGCGAGATGTCGCAATAAATGTCGCGAGAACAGACAGTGGGGTTCACACACAAGACACTCGATGTATACATTGAGTGTATACACCAAAGTGTCGTAGTGTAAACCTACCTTTAGAATGGCTAGGTAGGTAGCGCGCTCAGCTCTCGAATTAGAAGACGTAGGTTCAAACCGTAGGTAGGTACAAAATTTAACTAGGCAGGATACGTTTTAATCCATTTATCATATAGGCAGGAACATAAATTAAGCATACGGATATAAAAATCCTACCAGATTTTTTTAATCAACATTTTTGGATTTTTTTATTTTTCACGCTATGACACTCATATGAGCTCCATATGAGCACAGCATAGTTACGTCACGCCATGCCGCTAATATGAGCTCCGTATGAGCACAGCATAGTTACGTCGCGCCATGTCGCTAATGTGAGCTCCGTATGAGCCTCCGTATGAGCCCCATATGCACTCACTTATTGTTAGATATTCGTGAGCCGAATTTGCTAGTCTGATTAATTCACTGCATGCATATTCGCGTGAGAACAACTTTGCTTCATTTGGATGGATTATTGTGAATCATCATGTGATACAAATATGACTGCAACGAGAGCACTCATAAGGGATACACAGCTGTGAGACTTTCTATGCCGCAGTGATGATGCACATATGATGCCAATATGAGGTACATCTGTCTATCTGGGTTAATATCATTGTGATTAGAAAGTTTTATCGAATAACATGCTATATATTTTTCTAACATCACCCACACACACACACACACACACGCACGCACGCACGCACGCACGCACGCACGCACGCACACGCACGCTCACGCACACGCACACGCACACGCGCACGCACGCACGCACGCACGCACACGCACACGCGCACGCACGCACGCACGCACACGCACACGCACACACGCACGCACGCACACGCATGCACACGCACGCACACGCACACGCACACGCACACGCACGCACACGCACGCGCACACGCACACGCGCACGCACGCACACGCTCACGCACACGCGCACGCACGCACGGACGCACGCACGCACGCACGCACGCTCACGCACACGCACACGCGCACGCACGCACGCACGCACACGCATGCACACGCACACGCACACGCACGCGCACGCACGCACGCACACGCACACGCGCACGCACGCACGCACGCACGCACACGCATGCACACGCACGCACACGCACACGCACACGCACGCGCACGCACGCACGCACACGCACACGCGCACGCACGCACACGCTCACGCACACGCACACGCACACGCGCACGCACGCACACGCTCACGCACACGCACACGCGCACGCACGCACACGCTCACGCACACGCACACGCGCACGCACGCACGCACGCACACGCACACGCACACGTGCACGCACGCACGCACGCACACGCACACGCACACCCACGCGCACGCACGCACACGCTCACGCACACGCACACGCACACGCGCACGCACGCACGCACACGCTCACGCACACGCACACGCACGCACGCACACGCACGCACGCACACGCACACGCACGCACACGCACACGCGCACGCACGCACGCACACGCGCACGCACGCACACGCACACGCACACGCACGCGCACGCACGCACGCACACGCTCACGCACACGCACACGCGCACGTACGCACACGCACACGCACGCACGCACACGCACACGCACACGCGCACGCACGCTCACGCACACGCACACGCACACGCGCACGCACGCACACGCACACGCACATGCGCACGCACGCACGCACACGCACACGCACACCCACGCACACGCTCACGCACACGCACGCACGCACACGCACACGCACACGCACACGCACACGCGCACGCACGCACACGCTCACGCACACGCACACGCACGCACGCACACGCGCACGCACGCACACGCACACGCACGCGCACGCACGCACACGCTCACGCACACGCACACGCGCACGCACACGCACGCACGCACACGCACACGCGCACGCACGCTCACGCACGCACACGCACGCACACGCACGCACACGCTCACGCACACGCACACGCACGCACGCACACGCACACGCGCACGCACGCACACGCTCACGCACACGCACACGCACGCACGCACACGCTCACGCACACGCACACGCTCACGCACACGCACACGCACACGGACGCACGCGCACGCACGCACGCACGCACGCACACACATATATAATTCCTCTCTCTCCACGTTCTCTACCCCTACACCTCTTTGATATATGTGTTGCAATAAAGACAGACCATTCAACCAAATAGAAAAATGGTTGACTATACGAAAATACTATTTAATTTAAATTTACAAAAATCAAATGGATCCATTTAGTGGATTCAACTAAATTGTTTTTTGAGCATATAAAACCGAATCACACATTTATTAGGATTGAATAAAATATTTAGTTATTGGACGATATTGAATATATTTTAATTTGAATAAGTAAATTCATTTAAGGTAAATAATTTCAATAATGGAATGCAATGGGAAAAATTTGATTCCACGAAAAATCTAGTTAATTCAAATAAACAAAAGTCAAATAGACGCGATTAGTTCATATCAATAGAATTTTTCCGTCAGTGTGTATACTTACATGGAATTGCTGCATCTTTGTAGACCGGAAAGGCTGCGCAAAAAATATTTTTTCGTAGCAACAGCGGGGCAAAGATTTGGCAAATTTGTCATTAACGCGTATACTATTGAATAATCTAGACGGGGCTTTTTTTTTTCTTCCACGAGCGCGTCGATACGAGAGAGACACTGGAGCAGGAGAAATAAAACGGACGGAATATTCGGAAAAAGGTAACAAAAAAACTTGGTTTCTATTTGGTCTCCTTCTCCGGCTGTGCGCGCTTTGAGAGATCGCCGATCCACCGTAGACGCGTATACGTTCCATATGCGGGAGGACGTAAATAATTTATGACCCGCAATGGCCATATAATAGCTAAGCGAGCGTAAATGGTACTTTGAACGTCAACGCGGACGACATCTCGAGGACCTTTTTATCTCATATTTTTTCTCCCTCGTTACCTTGCCCACGTCACGCTCGGGCTCTTTGTCCACCGTTGACTCTCTCCGGTAGGCAAATAGCCGTCTAAAAAAAAAACAAAACAAACAAAGTTGCTGGTGTCGAAGGTTTTGGTTCTTGGGATGCGCTTCGCATCGGAAGATATCCTCTTGGCGTACGACCATGAATTTTATTCGCGTATATATATACAAATTGTTTATCAATGTGAATGCTTTGACATGAGCCTTTACAATAATTACAACAATATACACGTATCGCTCGACACTTGTTTCGTCGTTCTCTCTCTCTCTCTCTCTCTCTCTCTCTCTCTCTCTCTCTCTCTCTCTCTCTCTCTCTCTCTCTCTCTCTCTCGCACATGATCTCGGACGGTGTTAATTTTCAAACCTCTCGCTGAGAGACGAATGAGATGAGACAACGAGAATGAAATATAGACCGTGACACGACGGGACGCGGTAAACTTAATGGACGCGCGACTCCTCGAGAGATTGTGGAAAATTGAATGGGACATTGGCACGATCCGCTCTCGATTCTAGCCACCGGAGCGACGTTAAGGGGCTATGCTAGTGGGACACTTTTAAAAAATCAATTTTTTTTTATTGCCTTTTTCGACAGTTTATACTTTCAAGAATATCATTATCATTTATATCATTTTATCTAGCAAAAATCGAAAGTTAAATCTTTAAACGCGTTTTTCTCGAAATGAGATTTTTCAAATTTGCTGACATTGTAACTCAAAGAGCAATTATCCAATTGACTCGAAATTTGAACTGAGTATTCTTCAATATATTTACTCTACAGTGACGTAGGATATTTCTGATTGAATGAAAATTGACGATTTGGCATTGAAAAAAACGACCATTTTATAGGCAAGAAAACAGACGTTTTTTTTAATAACTACGCCATTTTGTTAGATTTTGATATTTTTCGAAAATCCTACGTCATTGTACAGAAAATACCTTCCAGGTTAACGACATTTTTTCTTTTTTCGGTTTCAGCTACTCAATCGGCCGGAATCATGTCAGCAGTGGAGGAACTTTTTTTTGGCGCCTCCGAAGGCAGCATAACTCGCTTGGATCTCAATATTTTTCTATGAAAAAATTATGTAATATAGGTCAACTATAGTCTTAATTTTCCGAAACATTTAGTTGAGTACTTTTCTTCCAAAAAATTCTCGAAAATCACTCAAATTTTCAGCGTTCACATTGGTATAACCCCTTAAAACGGAAGCGTTTCAATACGATACAAAGAATATCCCGGAGCCGAGTTGCGAACGAAGCATATTTCCAGCGGAAACGTAATTCGTATTTAAAAGATACACTCATTACAAAAATTAAGGGAATAAAAATTTAATTAAATTTGTTTTTTTTTTTCAAAATTGTGATTTTTTTTTCTTATTCCATGATTTGAAGAAAAGTTATTGCGAAACTGTGAGAAAAAATACCGGAAAAGATTTTTTTTTCATTTTAATCCTCATTGATTGACATTTGAGGAACAATAAAAGTGTTCGTTCAATTTTTGATAAACTTTGACGCTTCGTTCAAAAATAAAGGTTCAGCTGATAAATTTTAAATTGTCGGGGGTCTTTGGCTATGTATTGAACTAAAAAAACCTAGAAACATGAGTCATTTTCGCAATATTTGCAGAGTTGACGTGGATTTTCCAAAACGGGGAAGAACGTCATTTTTTCGTACTTTTTCAAATCAATATTAAGGCTAAATGGAAAAATTCTCTAAAGTACCAAAAGGTGCTTTTAGAGAATTTATTCCAGTTTACGAAACCCACCTTTAGCTCGCTGTGCTGTAGTACATATACAGGGTGTCCCATTTTAATCTCACACCTGAATTTTCTCGAAAAATATTGCTCGGACGAAATATTGTGTGGAACAAAACTTCTAGGGATTGAAGGGGAACGTTTGAAAAAAAATTATTTGAGGAGTCAAAATTCAAAATGGCGGCGTTACAAAGGCTGACATGTTTTTTTCAAACGGAAACATAACTTTTTTTTATTGCCAAAAAATTTGTCAGCTGAAAACTAAAAACTTTTGTTGAAAATTTTTTTTGATAAAGTTCATAGTTTTCAAGTGAGAACATCATTTTCAATTATTTCAGATGTATCCAGGATTTGTGTGTGTGTTTTTCTACCCATCGTGATCAAAGTTCGTCAAGGATTAAAGAAACACGTTTTTGGGCCTGAAAATGGCACAAACGCTATTAAAATGGAAAAAAACTATTTTTTATCGATTTTCCTCCAAAATTTTCTCATGAACTATCGTCCAAATTTGAAAACAAAAAAAAACAAAAAAACCAAAATTTTCAACAAAAAAATTTGATTCTTTTTTTTGTTCAAGTGGTCATACATTCAAAAATACAACATTGAGCGGCTTGCCGTGAGACATTTAGTCTAATTGTCCCTACCACATACACGCACGCGCGCCCACACACACACACACACACACACACACACACACACACACACACACAAATCCTGGATACATCTAAAATAATTGAAAATGATGTTCTCACTTGAAAACTATGAATTTTATCAAAAAAAATTTTCAACAAAAGTTTTTAGTTTTCAGCTGACAAATTTTTTGACAAAAAAAAAGGTATGTTTCCGTTTGAAAAAAACATGTCCGCCTTTGTAACGCCGCCATTTTGAATTTTGGCTCCTCAAATAATTTTTTTTCAAACGTCCCCCTTCAATCCCTAGAAATTTTGTTCCACCCAATAGTTCGTCCGAGCAATATTTTTCGAGAAAATTCAGGTGTAAGATTAAAATGGGACACCCTGTATATATATATATATATATATATATATATATATATATATAATTTCGCTCCATATTGGTATGTAAGAAAGGACGCATATCGTTGACCACGTGACGGGTCATAAGTTAGGGGGCGTCCATTAATTACGTGAGGCGTTTAGGGGCGGGGGGGTCGAGCGAAATCTCACCCAATCTCACGCGGGGAAGAGGGGGGCTTCGGCAAATATCACGTAATTTTTTTTCCGCAAGAAACAGTGTAAAATTGCGAGAAAACTGGGTTAAATTAAATAAGAAATGTTTCTCCACTAAAATATACTCTCTTAAAATGAATGATACTATTCAGTGAAATTCACTGATTGAATCAGTAAACAGAATATGTACGCGCATGCGCGTGAGTGTGTGCACTGACTGAATCAGCGAAATCCACTGATTCAACCAGTAAAATTCTCATTTACTGGTTTGAATCAGTGAAATTCCACTAATTCATTTTTAAAAAAGTAGCTAAAGCATATATAATAATATTTATCGCGGTTTAATTAAATTAAACGGCGATAAATATTATTGCTACTTCGCTCCCTTCTTGATTCGCCACTGCTTACCGATTCAACCTTTGCACGCCTTCATCAGCATGCCCTATGATCTATATTGCCCAAGTGTACGTGGTGATCTAGAAAAGAGATGCTGTAGTACATGTGGTATCTACTTTTCATCTGTCACAAGAGTTGCAGAGCACCGGCGGTGCGGTTCATCATGCGCCAGCTGCACAAGCGCGCAAAGTGCAACCCTCGCGGATTGTCACACGTCGAGCTACTGAGCTTCTGTGTGCAAGCGATAATGGTTTAGAGTGGCTGAATCAGAGCGAGGTCGAAGGAGCGGATGATTTTACTGAAAATTACACGGACATGTTGGTTCCAGTAGTCACTCTTGAGATCGTACATGAGTCTCCGTGGGTTGAATTTGAATGAATATTCTTTTACGAATTTTAGTAGTTCTTACTTAAGTATTTTATTAGTACACAGTTCGATTTTCGGTTTGTGATTCTAGACTACCTTTTGAAAATCAGTTTCAGTTATAAGTACACAGTTCGATTTTCGGACTGTGATTCTAGACTACCTTTTAAAAATCTTAAACTCTCGTCGTAACTAGTCTTAAATAAAAAGAATTAATCAAATTGTTTTTTTTTATTAAACCCAACGCAATAAAACACAGATTAACTTATTTATATTAAACACGGAAAAGAAATTGTAGTAGGAGCAACTGCGCTTGTAGTTCCATTTACTCCACCATATAAACTAGAGGGAGACTCTCCCTACTACTTTACATGGTGGAGTAAATGGAACTAGCCGGGAAAAAAGTTCATGTCTGAGTGGATATGTTCATATATGTTTCAGATATTGTCATACATGTATCAGATATATTTATATCTGACATTTTACAGTATCATATATGATTAGGCCTGATCATATTCCACATCACATATGGATATAGAAGATAAAATCTGATCGAATACAGTATCTTGCCTGACCATATATGAACTCATATCTGTTTATATCTGGCTAAGTATCAAGGCGAGTTGGTATCGTAATTTCGTATCTGAACATACATGATGTGATATGTGAACGTATCTGTTCGTATAAGATCATATCCGATCAAATACGGTACCAGACTCCGCTATATAGATCTAATATATGTTTTTATCTGATCAGGTACCAAGGCGAGTTGGCAGCGTGAAACCATATCTGCACATATATGATGTGATATATGAGCAGGCACGTTCATATAAAGTTTTATCCCATCAGATACGATACCAGACCTAGAAAATATACGAAGTCTTATACACTCATACCGTGTCGTATATGCAGTTCAGTTGTTCACACATGAAAACATCTGAATATATGAAACGATATATGAGAATATAAGACGATATCCGATCAGATATGGCACCTCACCTGACTGTATTATATGTGATCATGTGAGTTACTATAATATTATTAACTATTAACACGTCAAATGATGACGTGTTAATAACCCCGCTCTATATATGTAAACATTTTAATGTCTTCATGACTGCACTAACAAGATTTGATCTGTCTCAACAGGGTAAGATTTGCTCTGATATAGTCGGAGTCATACCTGATCTGATGGTTCAGATAAACTATGATTCTATCATATGGGCAGGTCTATTGTTCATAGATGTCCAGGTCTAATGGGATCCGCGGTATTTTATTCTTATACGGACAGACAGATCTGGTCCAATAAGATTAGATTTGCCTGACATGATCAGATCTGGCCCAATAAAATCAGATCTGGTCCAACAAAACCAGATCTTGCCTGGGGATTGGATATGGTCAGACCTGTTGCGATATGGACGGGTCTGCTCTCAAAATTATCAAAACGGCTCTGATATGATCCTACATGCTGAGATATAAACATACATGATCTGTCATGACACTACATGAACAGATATTGCCAATTTTCTTGTCTGATCATATCTGATTCTACAGATATGATTCAGATATATTCAGATATGAACTTTTTTTCCTGGGTATGCAGTTCTTCAGTTACTTCTACTACAATTTATTTTCCATGAACGTTTGCATTTTGATAAATCTCACGTGAGATTAGGGGAGGGGGGAGGGGGTCGAGAAAAATCTCACATCTCACCAGGGGGAGAGGGGGGGTCGAAAAATCGCCAAAATCACCTCATGTAATTAATGGATGCCCCCTTAGGAGACTAAACGAGATTTGGGAGGCAGTCTGTCCCCGGCCTCGGTCAAAAGAGGATGATAATCGTTCAAAGGCCTACGGGCAAAACTTAATAAAAGTATTACCACACACCGTCTTAAACCACACTCGAGTCAATGATTATTTATCTTTTCCTTGTACCTTGGAAGACTAACTCTAACAGTACGATCATTTGTTCATGAGATATTCATGATCTACGAAAAAAGCTCCTTTTCATTTAAACGCCGATATCTCAACGACAAATGGTCGTACAGAGGTCCAAAAAATACCGTTTTGAAGCTGAAGAATCAGGCTAAATGACCCCGGTATTCATCAAGCTCAAAAAAAATACTGAGTCCTTGGACGATTTGGAAAAAAAAACTCGAAATTTTTTGCCTCGCGCTATTTCTTAGATTAACGCCGAGCATGTTGCTTAAACAAAAATTACTCGTGAGATTCGTAAACTAAAGATTTCAAGCTTTGAAACGCCATTTTTTTGTTTCACGATACGACCTTTTTTCACGAAGTTACAGCTATTCAAAAATCAATGAAAAAAATTTGAAATTTTACTGTTACCTTAATTTTTGTAATGAGTGTATATCGCTGGAAGATGTCTTTCGGGGTCCGATGAAAGGAAAGATAAAACTAAAGTAGGAACGAGAATATTGGCTGCATTTCATAAGCTGTAAATAAATAAATCCTTTTTCTCTACATACTCTTAGCAGTATTGTAACAAGTTATTATCTTAAAATATAATATGTACACGTATACGTTGAGCGTATTTACGTTGCGCGATAAGCGCCTGTCGTTGCAACCTTTTACTATTTTGTCTTTATCTCGTGTAAGGTAAATGTCCCAATTATTGAACAGCTAAGGAGATGGGGGATTGAATTCGGTGAGAATAAAATATAAAATCAAGAAAAAAACCATCGCTTTCATGTTCAAATGATACTTTGATATTTTTACATTCGAAAAATCACCCTTTAAATTATTTTTAAGTGATTTCAAATGAAAAAAAAAAAAAAATAACAATGTGAAGTATGCAAATGTCCCAATTATTGAACACTGGAAGTGCCTATGTCCCTAATATTGAACAGGCACGTCCCAGTTATTGAACACTCTCGAGAATTCTTTTTCCGTTCTGAAAATATTATTTTGGGTACAATATTAAGAAATAAAAGCAAAATCAAACACTTAAAAAATCTTTTATTAATCACGTAAAAATACAAAAAAATATATATTTAGTCTCTTTTGACAGGTTTTTGGTTCATTCGCATTTGGTTTATTTTTACTTTTCAACTCGAAGTTTATTTTATTGTTCCTTTCAGCTTCCTCGTTTTTATGTTCTGTTTTTGTTTGATTTCGTCGCAGCTTGGCTCCCTGAAATATCGGAGAGCAAAAAATATTGCACATTGCATTCGTATTTTTAGGTTACATTTAGGTTATATTCTCTTTTTACTTTTCTTCTTACGTTTATTGCACGAAAATACAAATGAAAAATATATTTGACGATCTTAGAATTATTATTAAAAGAATAAAGGTAAGTTTATTCAGGAACTTACAGCTTTTGTGTGAATAAATCCGATGCACACGATCTATCACACGTTAACTGTCTCGATGTTTTGATGGGTTTAATGACGCCATCTTGAAGAATTCGAGTGTTCAATAATTGGGACACACTGCATTTTCTATGTCCCAACGATCGAACACCGTATTTTTTAACAAATAATTATTTGAATTTTTTTTTTAATTGTTATTTGTGAAAAATTTTCTGAGGAACCTGAAACGCCTTTACTTTTTGAGATGCGACAGTTTTTGAATTTTTTATGTCCTTACGCATGAAGCGGCGCGTCTTAGCAAAAACGATAAGCAGTTACCACGAGACGTCAAATCGTGTCACCTTTGCTGATTAAATATTTTTTTTTCTCTATTAATTAAAGCTTTTTTTGCACAAGTATGGTAACATTTCGATAGCTAACAGTTCCATATATGTAATGAAATTTGTATAAATAAGTAAATGCATGCTAGTGAATGAGAAATAATAAAAATACAAGTGTTCAATAATTGGGACTTGTTCAATAATTGGGACATTTACCTTATATTGACGAAATATGAAAAAGTCGTTTTTGTCACTTGGAATACTGATCTGGGACAACGTCGTAATCAATCGATGGCAGAGAATGAAAAATTACGCGAAGGAACTTTGGGGGGGGGGTTAGCAAAATAAGAATCGTCGCGGATTCGTAACTCGATTTCGCGCGTACCAACATTGTACGCGCGACTCTTTCCTTTCTATATAGGCTTCTCACCCTCGGAACGTAACAGCATTCATTGATCTTTCCGGTAAAAGGATCGATCCCGCGGCAATGGGAAAGAAATGGTGCCTTTTCCGGCGCAGACTTGGTTCCTTCGGTATTGCGCACCGATTCTCTATTACTCTCTTCAAAGATTAGGCCACAGTAACGGGTATAAAATCGTGTGCGAATTTAACCATTTTTTTTTCGTATGAAAAAGTGATTCACTCAAAAAATTAATTACACATCTATTTGGTATGAATATCAAGCTGTTAGAAATGGCCGACTACTCGAAACTTCTCGATACAGCTTTTTTCCAATTGGCGTGACAAATGACTTCGACAATTTTCACTCGATTTACTTCAAATTTAAAATTTATGTTCCTAATTGCATTTCGCAGAGAAGTACGTACGGAATTTCTGATTAAGGCAGTAGTCTGGTCTATAAATTTGACAAAATCGATTTTGAAAACTGTGAAAACCGTTTGTTGATATTTAAAAAATTAGCAGAGCAATAGAAATTATAAGCAAGCCGCGCGCAAACCTCATCTAACCCGAGTCGAAATTTAGACCCTCCTTTAAACCTCCTTTCTATCCCAATTTGTCATTCAATGGAGGTTCAAGAGGTTCAAATGGAAATCTCAAAAACATGTATATCAGAACCTACTGAACCTCCAAAAGTGGCAGAAATTGGACTTTTTCACTCAAAGGAGGTTTAGTAGGTTCATCTGAACCTCCTTTAAACCCTAGTGAGCCTGATTTAATGCTTACGCAAACCTACAGACCCTCTTTTAAACCTCCTTTCGCCCTACTAACTCTCCTTTGACTCCTTTCACCGGTGGCTCGCAGAGCCTCCTAGCCCTCCTTTAAACCTCTTCTGACCCTACTAACCCTCCTTTAAGCCTACTTCAATATGCTGCCCTCCGCTCCCCCCCTTCTCTCCCATCCGCAGTTCACCGATATTCCAAAGAAGGGATAATTATAATTAAAAAATATTTTCAGATAAACTATATATCATTTATTTATAATAATGAAATAAACTTGAAAACACACAAACAAATGTAGTACCAGCGTACTTTACTGGACTACTAACGTATACTATATTTGTACTATACTATAGTGCATATATAGTATACGTTTAATATAACGTTTTTTTAAGTTACACGAAATAATTTATAGTTGTGACAACGTATGTATATGTTTCGAATTAATAAATCAATCTTATAATAAATAATCAAATATCATATTTTTAATTCACACATATAATTTATTTTTCAGATATAGCTTGACCCTACAGAACCTCCTTTGGATCCAATCTTTCATTTTCCTTTTGCTTTGGATTCAAAGGAGGTTCTGTAGGGTACAGATATGACTTTAGGCCAGAACGAGGTTGTGTAGGTTCACGCAAGCCGAGCCCATAGGCCTAAAGGAGGCTCAGGAGGTTGAATAGAAGGTTCAGTAGGGCTAAAGGAGGGTCGCCAACGGTGCAAATTTCTCCATATAGGTTCAAGGGGAGTCAAAGGACGGCGGCGGTCTGTGCGTTACAAAGGAAATAGGTTCTCGAGCATTCAAAGGAGGGTCTAAATTTCGACTCGGGAGCGGTATCAAAACTTTGAACGCGATTATCTCAGAACTATGCTTTTCACATCGGCGCCCACGATATCTCGATAACTAATTGACCGATCGAGCTCAAATTTTGCACTTACCTTCGGTAGCCTCTTTCCGAGGACTGGTAGCAGAATTGAGTCGAACAATAATTTTGCCCACTTTTTATAAATCGTCGAATACCCGAAAAATGTATGAAATATCGTTAATCAAAGTTTTCCAGGCCGCCATTTTGTAACTAAATTTTTTTACGTACTAATTCTGCTACCAGTGCTCAGAATACTCATACAGATTGAGAATATATATTTTTTTTCCGATGCATACAACGTCACCCGGAGTGGGCGCCGATTGAGGCGGTTTTCGGCGGACCATGTTGTAAAAAAAAAACTACATGAAAATATTTGAAATATAGATAAATTCTCAAAGGAACAATAAATACATATGTAAAGTTTCATCAAGACAACTTCAGCGGTCAACAAGTCATTCCAATCCAAAAATGAAGTAAAAAATCTCGCTCTATATCAGACTACTGCCTTAATCGAAAACTTTTCATTTTATGAGCAGTTTACGAGCAGTTATAACGAAATTTTTCACTGAAACTTCATTTCTTAAATTCAAATACCTACAACTTTTCAATAAAACAATATTTTTTAAATTCCGTACGTACTTCTCTAGGAATTCTAATGTAAATTGACGAGAATTTTTGTTTTTTTTTTGTTCTAGGTAAAAAATTGTGGATGCTAAATGTCACGCCGCAGAGCGCCTAAAAAACATAACAAAAGACCGACTACATATCTACAAAATATATTTTTTAACAGCTTGATATTGATACTAAATAGATGTGTAATTAATTTGATGAGTAAATCACCTTTTCATACGAAAAAATATTGTTTAATTAGCACATGATTTTATACCCGTTACTGTGGCCTAACCCCATCAAGATGGTTCTCTATCCTAGGGCACGCGACGCAGATAAAAGAGCGTGGAAACTGCAGGCATCCTAGTGTGTGTGTGCGCGTGGGAATATATATGTATACAGGGTAGTTGACAACCATTAGGGTTTCCTAACTGAGCCTATGGGGTGTGTCATTGCAAAACGTTTTGACATTTGAAGCTCGTGCGACGGATACTGCCCGAGATATTCGCGTTCAAAGTCCAAGTCAAACAACGGCACAGCGGTTAGGCTGTTAAGGAGGTACGGTGATGACCACGCTAGTAAACTAAAAGTCTATTTTTCGCCATAATACCGCTACGTTTTAGACATATGTGTGTGGCCTATATTTCGAGAAATATTTTTTAAGTATTGAATTTCAAGCTACTTATTATTTTTATAATATGAAAACAAACGTAATAATCTACTACTCGACTTCAGTAGTACGCCATATCGTCGACGTTTAGCATCGTTGCATTTTCGATAGCTGTCATCGGTCCCACGCGCTCGGCTTATTATTTTTGGTAGCCGGTAAACATGGAGAATGAAAATAAGTACTGTAGAAGTTTATCAAGAGAGTAACAGGATTGTACCTGAAGTCCAGTTTAGAGACAAAGGTAGATTCTGTCGGACAAGAATTAGAGAGTGAAAAGATGATATTGCGAATGCAAATGAAAAACGTCGCGTTGACGTTAACCTCAATATCCAATGTCCAATCTGTCCGAAGTCAAAACATATTTCATCGATTGTTATGTTATTTTTCCCTTTCCTAATTTTCACAATATTTGCAGATATAAAAACGAACGTTCATTTTATATGACGGTTTTTCCATGCTGACTTTACATATAAATGCGTTGTATGCATGTCGCCAGAAAGATTGAGATGCTTTAGCTATACATAAAAGAACTTTGAGTAAATATCGACGAAAGGCTTTTTATAATCGATTAAAAAACGTACGGCTTCACACAACCATATTTTTAATTCGCGTTGAAAATATCCGATAGAAGAATGAAATTTGCGCGGGTATCTGGCATTGCCACACTTCGAGCAAGATGGCTGCGGCTACGTCACGAGACGTCTCTCTCGCCGAATACTTCGGTTTTTCGCGACTTTATTTCTGAATTTATTGCTTATTTCTGCGGTGAGCTTTCCAATTCAAGTTGCCTTATTGATCACAACGAACCAACGAACGCAACCGTCAGTTTTTTTTACGCGTGTCTTGGCTCCAAGTAGCACAAAAAAATCGATATATGAGAGGACAGGCACATTTTGTCGCCTACGTGTGACTAATTGACCAACTTTAACAATTAATAACTCGGAAACTGTACGGTAAATCTCGCGGAAACTCCGCATACGCATGGACGAAGCTCTCGACAATGTTATTTAAAAAAATCGGGCTTTTATCTTGGACTCGCTCTAATCACCGTACCTCCTTAACAACCTAATTGCTCACGCGCGTAACGTGCAAGCCTTCGGACAAGTTTATTTTATTAATTTTTTTCTGTAAAAAATAATAAGCACGTTAATTCGCTATACAAATTCAAAATGGCAGTCAATTATTTTCTTTTATCGTACAATACTCGAAGAAGAAAAAAATTACGCCTGCGCAATTACCGTGGCGCATTGCTAACTCAGCGTCGTACTTTGTGAGCGAATATCTCGGCCAATTTTTGTCGCACGATATTTAAAAAGGCGTTCTGCTCGCAATGCCCCGTATGCTGACCAAGGAAAGCCCGGTAGTTGTCAAGCACTCTGTCTATGTGTGCACACACAAACACAAACACACACACACACACACACACACACACACACACACACACACACACACACACACACACACACACACACACACACAAAATTACGTATATGGGAGATGTGAGAAGCGGCTCAGTTGCAAGTACCGCGCGAAAGACGTTCCTTTGCCATTCCACGTATTTTTTTTCCGCCAGCGTAGAAAAATCGTTTTCTTTCGGTATTTTCGTGCGAGCGTCATGCAGATAAAAGAAGATAGGATCGCGCGCTCGTCGATTCTCGGAAGCTCACCGCCCACTTGTATATTGTCTTTTAGTCCCGATGGAAATGGTTGTCAGGTGCGGACGCAACTCTCGATACTCACTTCGAGACGAAACTGTGCGTCTCTCTTCTCGCCACGCTTGTACAAACGAGAAAGACGTGTTTGTTGTTGTTTTATTTTTTCCCAGATGTTTACCTCCTTGGCCGGGTTTTCTTTCATATTTACGATGAATTGGCCCGTGTGATGTTAATTGATGGTATAGAGACGATGGGAGGAGGCGAATGCCGAGGCTCGCTCCCTCTCTAGACGTGCGAGACCATGACTCGCTTCCTGGAAGAGTGACCGGTCATGGAGGTCGTCAGGGTCGTCCTGGTGCTGTTGCTAGTACCACCGGTGCTGAAGCAATTATGTGGATTCGAATGGCACCATCCCGAAAGCCAGGAAACCGCCTGCATGTTCCTACCGATCGGTTCGCGCAAACCCAACAGACGAG
>OZ023313.1:68426188-68475542 GCA_964007375.1 Ophion obscuratus | reverse complement strand
GATCCGCCAAAATGAAAAGTTACGAGAATCGCATAATCGTGTCGCGTATAACACGACTCGTATTTCCTTCGACTCGTATACAAGTCGTCGGGATACGGTAAGCTGGTATAGGAGTACGCACCTAAGCTTCAAAGCGGTGAAAAAAAACAAATAAATACATTTTACGAATCAGTTTTTGTTTTAACTGAAAGAATATCTAGTATTCTATTTAAGGCGGGATATACATTTACACACTGAGAAAAGAAATCATTGATCCAATATCATTGGTGTTGTTGAATGAAATTTCGTTGATTCAATTGTAAAATTGTTGGTGTGAATAATCGGATTTATTAGTCCAAACAAAACGCTATTGACTTTCATAACATGATAAAATTAAAAGTTTTTTTTCATTCAAAGGATATATTTGTTAGCCGAGAACAATATATTATTGAAACTATGTAAAAAATTATCGCAAACAAATTATATAGTTTTAAATGCATTTTATGCAAAGAACAAATAAGCGTTACAATTCATAAAATAAATATTGTAGATTCAAGTACACAAGAAAAATTGAATTTCGCTTGTTTCATTCAGATAAAATTTCTTTTGAGTAAATATGTTATTTTGTTTTTTTTCACCATATCAAATATTGATTTCCAAGTACATTATTCGTTAAAATATTAATATTTTATTTTGATTGAAAAATATTAAGCAAATGTCTGAATTGGTTAAAAAATTATGCGAAAATAAAATTTGTTTCTTGCGCATTTGGTTGAAAAAAGTCAACCAAATCATGGTTGAGCGCCACCGAAATTATAGGTGCGAGGAAACCCGTAGTTCTCGGAGTAACCGCTAGAAGCCGCACGCGCGCTCGTTTCTCGTAAGCGTAGCGCGAACCGAAAATCTACTTAAACGCCGGAGAAACTCTAAAGAGTATCGCTTCTTGGCATGCGGCTAAGATCAAAGTGTAGTATCTGTTCTTATCAGTTGAATATCTGATATTCTCTCCATGGGTATTCCATCGGATATCTGATATTCTCTCCACTATTATCGTGGATGATCATTGTAATGCTCACTTTTTATCTAAGATTTGAAACAAATTGAAAAATTCACGTCCCATGGCATATTCTTTTCGATGCAGTAAAGAAATTATTAATTCTATTGATTATATTTTTGTACGGAATACAAAATATTGTAGCAACCGCTTAATTATTTCAACCATATATCTACGGATTGTATATAGAATAATTTCAATAGAATATAATTTTATTTGAAGGATAATGTAGATATTCGGAGCACAGAAGAGCTTTTTCAAATAAAATAATACGTTATTAAATCAATCACATTTTCCAATATTGTATAGTATTAGAACAATTTCATATATTGGTGGCACTTCGCAGCAGCACATTTATTTGGATCAACCAATATATTTTTGTGATTCAGTTCGTTTTTCTTTCTCAGTGCAACGATCAAAAAGTCTATTTCTTTTTTTTCTCTTTAAACGATAGAACTATATATGTAGAATATTTTTCCAAAGTTTCGAAGCGAAATTCGAAAAAAATTCAAACGTTACAGCCCGCCAACGCTGTGCCTCACCACTCGGATCCGGAGCGGGCGTGAACCTCAACCGCGTTTTTCTCAAAACTGCATTATCGAAATTGGCGTGCAGGATTACTCAAAAACCATTAAGCCGATTGAGTTGAAACTTGGTAGAAAAATTGATAATATTGGTACTTTCTACTTGACGAGAATTGTTTTTGAAAAACTGAAAACAAAAAAAACTACTTTTTTAATCCATATTTTACAGAAATGTTGCGTAAAATGTTGATTTTTTTTGTAAAGGCGTGCCATTTTCTTCAATTTGCATTTTCTTTATTTTAATTACCGTCACATAGAAACTATACATGTTCTAACTGAAAAAATGTTTGAACTTTTTTTGCAAATCAATGTCTACGGGAAGCTAGACTGCACGCCGATTCGCAACTCCCGCGGCGACCTTGCTGTAACATTCTGCCATAGATCCGTCATTTTGATGATGAATTCATTAAAAAAATTGTTTTGTATACTTAAGGTAGTACCTCCACAGAAGAGTTGAATTGAGAAACGGTTGAAATTTGACATATATGTTATTTAATACTTTATCCAAACATCTGTGCAATTTGAAGAAATTTGACCACCCCAAACCTGAGATATTTACACTTAAAGTTGGCTTGGTTTACACGTAACAAGTGCGTTATGATGGGCAAACAGAGCATCATTAATTCTAACGTTGAAACTAAAATTAAGAAATTTGTAAAAAACGAGGATAAGCTGGAGTAAGATATCACGAATAATGTGACAAAAATGAGAACGATTCGCAATCTAGTTTCCAAGATATAACCATGAGAAGCCCTCACAATTTTGGTGCAAAGCCTGAAAAAAAAAAACAATTGGGGCACAGCCTGGACAGACCCGTCAAAAAGTTTACTGGCAATGGTAGATCAAAACACAATATAAAATATTTTTTACGGCAATAAATGATATCCATCGTATTATCTACTAGTACCGAGTCAATATTGCGTAGTTTTTCATTTTATTTATTACTAATTAAACCAATTATCAGTCTTTTAAACATGAACACGGTATGTAAATTTTGGTTGAGATTCTCGCAGAGGAACTACCTTAAATATACTATTAAAGTATACCTAAAGTTTGATAATTGTATAATAATTATTTCTTAGTTTAAAAAATCCTTCAATGTGGCTTATTTTTTTCCTGTCTAAATTTATATCCCGCCTTAAATTATGAGCGACAATTGGGAATGTAAATTTTTTTAAATAACAAACTAAAAACTACGAAACGGAATTTGCGAACTTTTAGACATACGGGCGTTTGAGAAAACGCACGGGGGTCGATAAGAGTACGCAAGCAACAATCGACACATAAATCGCAAATAAAGTTGCTCACATTTGAATGAGCGGTGCATTTCTCATGCCACCAAGCTTCACACTTCAAACACTCGATCTAGTCCTCACATATTGGTTTTCCGTATACTTTGTACACTCGGAAACAATATATACTATATATATACTAAATACTATATCTAGAATATATATATATATATATATATATATATATATATATATATATATATATATATATATATATATATATACACACACACATACACACCCTCACATATATGGGGCATTCCACGTCATTTCACCTAGCCCGTGAACCCGACCATTTATAGT
Organism: Ophion obscuratus; assembly: GCA_964007375.1. Lineage (NCBI taxonomy): Eukaryota > Metazoa > Arthropoda > Insecta > Hymenoptera > Ichneumonidae > Ophion > Ophion obscuratus. Next base: position 68,472,330 of record OZ023313.1, on the reverse strand, counting down.
TTTCCTTTTTTTGTTGTAAAATTGTACCTCATGAAAGGAATATCCATAGCAATTTTTAGATTGTTATCTTTTCTCTTTTAGGCGTTATAATTTTCCTATAAATGTCCATTTCGAAAGTTCTGGAAACGTTTAATCGCTGAAAACTCCTGAACTAATTGAGATATCGACAAATGTCTCTATATACAATAGTTTTTTTTTATTTTGGAGCATACTTTCGTAAAAAAAATGAAATAATTATCAATTATCAATGTCAAGGTTTTTTTGTTTCTAAAATGAACAATGTTTTTTTTAAATGCTTGCCACTTCTTATTTATTTTTTCAAAAAATTGTCTAAAATAGAGTGACCCATTCTATGATTTTTAAGACTAGTCTCATCGTGGGCCCATTTTTTCTTCTCTTTTTGTTCGAATTAATCGTATTTTTTCAGAAGACTTTTATCATTTCAATCTCCAATAATGCTATTGATAATTTTGTGATTTCCAATTTGGCTTCGTCAGGCCTGAAACTTCCGAAGTCGACATTTTTTGGAAAATCATATCTCCTAAAAGGGAAGAGATAACAATCTAAAAATTGGTGTGGATATTCCATGGGGTACAATCTCGCAAAAAAATCAGGAAAACCATAAATGGTCGGAGTCAAGGGCTAGGTGAAATGGCATGGGATGTCTCATATATATAAAATATATACTATATATACAAAACATATATTTAAATATATACTTTTTGTGTACTTTGTGTACTTGTAAAAAAAAAATTGAATAACTGTCGTATAAGAGTACGCGCATATTCCTACACACCTCACCACTGCGTACTCTTATATCACCTGCACATTTTAAACAAACATGACTGCTACTGACATTTACACTGCCAAAAACAAATATTTAATTTAAATAGGATCTATTTAAAACAAAAAGGTTTTTTCCTTAGCTCACGGCCTACTACGATCTTATTTGTTTCAAATATATTTTTTTATTTGTTTCAGCTATTCTTTTCAAATATTGAATATATTCGAATTGAATAAATAAAGATTCGATTCAACTAAATCTCTATTTGCTTACGACGTACACTGTAAATCTAAGTGTACTATATACATAAAATATTTCATTAATTCAAAATAAAATGAAATACTTCATTGAGAGTTTTACGATAACGATTTTGTATGGTAATTCGTCATTCCCTGGCCTTTTGAGATGATTTCTATGGAAGAAAATATTTCACCTATATGGGAATCGAACCTAAAACCTACCTACTCATAGCTACGCACGCTGCCCCTATGCTACCGAGTGCGTGTATCATCTTAGTCGCAGATATGGCTAAGAGAGTAAATTAATTCCTATAATTATTTGCTGTATGACATAAACTATATCAATTAGTTAATATCATTGTGATAATTAAAGAGTTTCATCGAATAACATGCTATATATTTTTCTCACATAACCTATATATATATATATATGTTATGTTAGAAAAATATAAGCATATATATATATATATATATATATATATATATATATATATATATATACAGGGTGTCCCAGAACTCAACGTTAAGCCGAAACGGGGTGACAGGATTGATTGTAACCATCATGAGAAAAATCCGAAAAAAAAATCTATCCCATGCAGTTTGAAAATTATGGGCATTTAAGAAAAACCTAAAAATTTGGTCAAACTGTAACCATTTTTCGGTTATTGTGAAACAAACCCAAACAAACCCAAACAAACCCAAGTTTCCTAGAATTAAGGCTATTTGTTAAACTATGAATTTAAAATTTTCAAAATTTGTCTACTTTGAAAGGCCCTGCTTTATTTTTTTTTCTGATTTTTCTCATAATGGTTACAATCAATCCTGTCACCCCGTTTCGGCTTAACGTTGAGTTCTGGGACACCCTGTATATATATATATATATATATATATATATATATATATATATATATATATATACAGGGTGTAATTGGGTGTAATTGGGAGTACAACTTTGCAGTGACCGTTTTTTTCAAAAGTTTAAGGCTTTATTATAAAAAAGTGGCTACATATTTTTTAATCAAAGTACTGCCCGTCGCTAGCTACGACCTCGGCCCATCTTTCAGGTAGCATTCGAATCCCGCGTCGATAAAAGTCTTGGTTCTTGGAGGCAATCCAGAAATCGACCCAATTTTTGACTTCTTCGTAAGTACCGAAGTGCTGGTCAGCCAAATCGTGTGCCATTGACCGGAACAAGTGATAGTCGGAAGGGGCAATGTCTGGAGAGTACGGCGGGTGGGATAAAACTTCCCATTTCAGCTTTTCCAAGTACTTTTTCACGACATTTGCAACATGGGGTCAGGCATTGTCATGCTGCAGTATCACCTTGTCATGTCTTTCGTTGAATTGTGGCCGTTTCTCTTTGAGTGCCTTACTCAAGCGCATCAACTGACGTCGGTAGAGTTCCCCTGTGATGGTTTCGGATGGTTTGAGCAGCTCATAGTACACAACGCCCTGCTGGTCCCACCAGATACACAGCATCACTTTGGATCCGTGAATATTCGGTTTGGGCGTCGATGACGGAATATGACCAGGCAGTCCCCATGATTTTCGGCGTTTAGGATTATCGTAGTAAACCCACTTTTCATCTCCAGTCACAATCCGGTGCAAAAATCCCTTCCTTTGTTGTCTTTGGAGCAGTTCCCGCAAATGCTGAGAATTCGGCTCGTAGGTTGCCATGTTTGAGTGCCAATAACTTTATAATGCATGCACGTATCCGTTAGCTTTTTTAAATTGTTTACATTGGCAGAGCCTCTAGTTTAAAATGCCACTTTTTTATTGAGCTAGGGCCACTACTTCGGCTGCAGTGGCTCTCTAAGTAAAACGGTCACTGCAAAGTTGTACTCCGAATATATATATATATATATATATATATATATATATATATATATATATATATAATTCCTCTCTCTTTACCCTCTCTACCCCCATACCTCTTTGATATGTGTGTTGCAATAAAGACAGACCATTCAATCAAATATAAAAATGGTTGACTCTATGAAAATTCTATTTAATTTAAATTTAACAAAATCAAATAGATCCATTTAGTGGATCCAACTAAATTTTTTCTTGAGCAGATGAAACCGAATCACAGATTTATTAGGATTAAATACAATAGTTATTGGACGAAATTTAATATATTTTGATTTGAATAAATAAATATATTTAAAGTAAATAAAAAAAAATCCATTTAATTCAAATAAACAAAAATCAAATAGGCGCAATTAGTTCAAATCAAAAGAATTTTTCAGTCAGTGTATCGATGAGATGGAAAATTACTTTTATTTTAAGCAATAACCTTAGTAAACCGGCGTACGAAATTAGGAGTTGCTTTTGAAGAAAGTAAATTGTGTTTCATGCTTGTAATGCTTCGAAAATGTCGAATATAAATCGGAAATTGCAACCAAGACTTCAAACTTACCGAGCCTCTCCGTTTTATTTCACTTTGGATTTTTTTTTCGGGTCAGAAACCCTTAACCTGTTAGGCGGTCTAAACACAACAGAAGTTAGCTTCAATTAGCAAACCGTTTCATCAGTAACGTAACTGCGTACTCTTATTGCCTGCGTACTCCTATACAAGCTTACCCTACAACAAGAAAGAGGGTTGAATAAGAAAACTCACAGCTACCGGAAAAACTCATGGGCCGAGTTATGGCGTCGTATCGGTCGATCGAGAGCGCAACTAGAACGTACGTCGAGCTGTACGTGACGACGACCTGAGAAAATCGTACGAGCTTGCAGGCGATGTTGCCGGCGTGCCAGGCGACGGTCGTTCGCCAAACTATATCCGTCAACACGGATATCAGACCCACCAGCAAATCTGTCGACAAAATCACACCGAATCTCTGTAGCAAGCGCGCCTTACCTTTTTTCGTCTTGTTATAAAATGCGTTTGTTACGCGAGATTGACTGTATCGTAAAATAAAAGCCCGATGATAGGTCGTCCTTGCGATCTACAAACTCATGAGGTTATGACTTTGAATACTATCAGAGTGGAGGATTCAAGTATGGATCGATTGAAAGGCGATAATGCGATTCGTCGTACGAATAACGAGGTCCGCGGTCCAGCGAGAGTCCGAACTCCCGATAATCTCGAGGCTCGCTCTCCCCAGCGATCCGGATAGAGACATAAAATTTCGTTGGCGCAACGCCAGCTCACCGTGTATCGGTATATTATACGAAGAAACGCCGCGCCGCGTCTCGACGCCGAGTGATGAATGTGCTTTTTTTCTTTCTTCTTCTCTTTCGGAATCCAACATTTCCGCGAAGCTTGATGTTTTCTCGGCGAAACGGAGATAATTAAAACCAAGATCAATCGGTATCGTCGAACCCATTGAAATATGCAAATAAAATAATAATTCTCCTCAGTGACGTTGCTCATTTCGTGCAGCAAAAGTTTTTCCTCATATTTTGTTACAATCGCCATACTTTTCGAGTTAAGCCATCCTACTGGCGTGCGATCTTAAATATTGATTCTAGGAAAAAAAGGTAGATATCAAAATTGTCGAGCAATTACTTCTCCATAAGTTTGTTTATGGTCGTTTATGTCGTAAAGTTAACAATGAACGAGATAATGCTGTAGTCGCTTTTATCAGGTTTAATTCGAAAAATATTGATGGTAGAGAAAAAAACTGTGATGACCAAAATTGTAAAGCCCTCGATTTCCTACAAGTTTAGTCATTACCGTTTTTACTTAAAAATTGTAAATCACCGAGTTATTCAACAAAAACAATTTCCCATTAAATTTAAGACGACGATGTTAACTCAACGCAAGCCCAGCCCAGAATGAAACTTACACATGTTGTTTTGCACTAATAAGAGATAATTCAGTGAAAATTTCAGCAGGATCACATAGTCATAGGGGTTAAAAAATTAAAAAATGAAAAATTTTTCTTTTTTTTAGTGTTGCGGTACTTGGAATATTTTGATATCTTTTTCAAAATAGTTCATAGAAAAATGTATCTTTTTTTTGTAGAGGTCATTTTTTCGTACGGCAAGAAGGTCACTACGATACGATCATTTGAAATTTTATCACGCGTGAAATCTTATCTCCGAATTAGCCTAGTCAGCGAGCCGATAAAATTCTTTAAAAAATGCCACGTATTCAAAATATACCAGGTGTGTAAGTATGATACCGGAATTTGCCCATAGGTGGCGCTAGATGTCGATGCAGTTACCGACACATCACGTCAGCGGTGTCTTGTTATTGTATTGATATCCGACAAAGATTTCCAACTCACAATAACACGAGTTTCATTCAGTAGCATTAGTTTATTAGAGATAAACATGTCGAGTTTTGTGCCATCAAATTACGATTTGCCGACAGCACTACTTTTCTGTTTTCATCTGAAGAAAACCGCAGCCGAATCGCATCGAATGCTTGTGGAGGCGTTTGGTGAGCATGCTCTCGGTAAAACACAGTGTTTCGAGTGGTTCAAACGGTTCAAAAGTGGCGATTTTGACGTGAGGAACGAAGAACGTGGAAGACCACCGAAAAAGTTTGAAGACGCTGACCTGCAAGCCTTGTTGGACGAAGACGACGCTCAAACACAACAACAACTGGCGGATGTACCTACAGTAATGATATGATACTTTGTATCATATCATTACAATAAACGTGTTTTTTCTGTACAAAAATTCCGGTTTCATACTTACACACCTGGTATAATATAAAAACATCACCAACTTTGAGAAAGAATGAAGAAGGTCAGGCTTTTAGGCCGTTCGAAAACACTTGGAATACCTCATATATATATATATATATATATATATATATATATATATATATATATATATATATATATGCGTGTATGTGTGTGCGTGTGTATACTATACCGGCGAAAAGTTTTCGCACAAAAATTCAAAAAGTTCCGGAACCATTTATACCATTTCGCCGATAGTTGACATAAATCAATTTAATAAACGGCATTTTCAAGGGGATGAATTCACGTCCATCCAGTTAAAAAAAAATGTTTCACTATTTTTTTGACGACTAGTACCCTATTTCGAAAACGACATTTTTCGCCTTTTTTGAGAATAATATGTTTTGTTTGAAAACATATTATTCTCCTCTATGGCGTTTCTCAACTCGTGCAGCAAAATGCACGAAGACAAATTTAATAATATTATTAACGCTCAAAATCGTGAGAGGCGAAGGGATAGGTGCAAATAAAATCAAGATGCCGTAGACTTATAGTTATGTTTAATAATAATCGGGAAAACAAGAATAAAGACACGGATTCAACCGTGCCTCCACATCCAGAGCTCGTCAGTCAACAACCCTTGGTTACGATCCCTCTTTCCCTTGTTCGTATCTTTTCTTTTTTTTACAGCCCCCTTATATGCGTCTACACGCTTACATTCGGCCGTCCTTTTATCTTAATCGTCCTCGATTTCTCTCTAATAATAAACTTCAGTAGAATTATTTATGTACGTTAATGAACAACAACAAAAAAACTCAAACGAACTCTTTACTTATGTATTTCAATCTAGATAACGCTTTGGTTTTTGTCGATCACGAAGAGGCGGCTTGCGCACTGACTGCAGTACGACTGCCTCATTCGCTTGAAGTCTCATCGATTATGACCGTATCTTCGGTGTCCTCATCGCAAGAAGTAGCTTCGGAATCTTCAGCAACTTCTGCACCGAATAAGTCCTATCGTTTCATTTTGTCTATCGGTACGGTGTTAGAGTAGAATCGCTGCGTATTTCTGAGTCCGGGAATATCTTCTACGCGGTAGCAATCGTTTGGCGGTAGCAATCGTTTTGTAATTACGTACGGCCCTTTAAATCGCTCAGCCAGTTTCGACGACTTTCCGGTAGCTGCTGGAGCACGTTCGATCATTACCAGATCACCGGGTAAATACTTTTAGGCTCTGGCCCTCTCTGAATTGTACCGCATACCCTGACGGAGTTGATCGCTCCTTATCAACTCCATCCCTCGTTGCCGTTTCTCCACAATATCTTGATTACTTTTAATTTCATCTTCGTGTACTTCTCCAGTTATGCTTGGCGTGTAATTGAACAACAGAGAAAACGGAGTCTATTTCGTAATTTTATGGAACGTGTTGTTAATTCCCCATTGTAAGCTTCGGACGTGTACGTCCCAATCTCTTCCTTCGTCGTCCTTGCTCTTGCTTGCGAGCGCTGGTGTAATCATGCGATTATATCGCTCCACCTGCCCATTTGATCGCGGTGTCGCAGTAGAACTTCGAACGCGAATGATATTTACGCCGTTGCAGAACGTCTCAAATGCTCGACTTGAGAACGCGGTTCCCTGATCGGATATCAATCGTATCGGTGCGCCGAAAATCAGTATAACATCCTTTAAAAATCGTACCACAGGCGCTGACTTCGTGTTTTTGACGGCTCGTAGAAGTACGTATTCTGTAAAGCCATCGACTATCACAACAAGATAGCTATTCGCCTTTTTACTCTTAGGGAACGGGCCTACATGGTCGATGTGCAACGTGTGAAAGGGCTGACCAACCTTATCTATCGAATGTAGATTCCCTGGCCGTTTACCCGCTGGACGCTTGTGTCGTAAGCAAGGCAGACATGCTCCAATGTAGCCTTTCACGTAGCGATGGATTCTCGGGAACCAGTACAACTCCTTAATTTTCATTAAGGTCTTATCCAATGCGAAATGTCCGATGACGTCGTGGTACTTCTTTAGTATTTGCCATCTGGCTTTTTTGGGTACTACCCACTTAAGTTTTACGCCATCCTCGTTATCCTCGCGCATGAGAAGTCGACTATCTTCTAAAACAAAGTCGGTGTCCTTTCCATTTTGTTGCTGCAATTTCTTGATGATTGCACGTAATTTCGGGTCTACGTACCCGGTCGATGATTTATAGTGAACGTAAACTCCTGGAGGCGTAGCGACCATCGTGCTATTCTTGATAACAAATCCTTTTTTGAAAAAGTGCTGCGAACAGAATTGCAGTCTGTGATTACGGTAAACTCTTCGCCCAGTAGATATGATCGGAACTTTTCGGAAGCCCATACTACTGCCAGAGTCTCCAATTCGTATGAATGGTACTTTCGTTCGTTTTCGGTCGTTTGTCTACTCGCATAGCAGACTGGTCGAAGCGACCCATCGTGTTGGGTTTACAGGAAGAATGCAGCGAGTGTCGGCGTTTTCTTGGTCTTGATTCCAAACGAATTTCGAGTCCTTTCGGAGCAACCTTGTGAACGGAGCTGCATGCATCGCAAAATTCCGAATGAAACGCCTGAAGTAGCTCATAAGTCCGACGAACCTTCGAACGTCGTGCTCGTTCGTCGGTCTTTTGGGAAATATCGTACCCCAAAAAGGTTATCTGCTCGCGTGCAAGTCTACATTTCGACAGTTTTAACTTAAGTCCGGTTCCTCAAAAGACTTTCAGCACCTGCTCCAAATGATTTAGGCCTTCTTCGAATGTTTTCGTGGGTATCACGACATCGTCCATGTATGCTAGGGCGATACTGTAAGCTAGAGGGCGTAGCGCCGTATTGATCATCCTTCGGAATACCGCTGGTGCGTTTGCTAGCCCAAACGGGACTCGAGCAATTTGATATTGACCGTTCGTTATAGCGAACGCTGCCAATGCTTGCGATTCTTCGGCAAGAGGCATTGGAAAGTATCCCATTGCCATATCCAAGCTCGTATAATACCTACATCCGGCTAATCGTTCTAATTGGTCGTCAATAAGTGGGAGAGGATATTTGTCCTTTTTTGTTACCTTGTTCAGCGCTCGGTAGTCCACGCACATGCGCTACTCCCCGGTCTTCTTCTTAACTAACAAAACCGGGAATGAATATGGTGAATTCGAATCGACGATAATGCCACAGTCTTTCAGCTCCGCTGTCATCGCATTAACAAGCTCTCGTTCTTGATGTGATAGGCGATAAGGTCTAAACGTTATCGGCTCCTTGGAGGTGAGCTCGATCTGCATTTCCGCGTTTCATGCGACGCTCAATTCTTTTACTGTCATTGCGAAGACATCTCGGTATCGCTGGAGTGACTGCACGACCTACCTGCATTGCTACTCGTCCAAACTTGGGTCGATTTGTACCGCAACCTCCGGCAGAGGTCCCAGGTTTTGATTTTCGAGGTTCAATATGGCCGTAGATGTATTTGTACAGTCTGGCTCGCAACTCTCGGCACGTACAACCCGATTGCCTGGCATGAAAACAATATCGTCTTTAGAGTTGTTCACGATCGGTACATGAATCGATCCGTCATCGTTCAACGATATGATGCATCTCGGTATACAATGTCGTCTGTTGCCCTCCATGCGTTGTTGCCAATCGATGAATAAATCCGAAACTTTCTCCGTCGCATCGGAGTAAACATCGATGAATCCGATGTAGTTAGGCGGAAGTATAGTCTGTTTTTGCCCAGAGACTGATTTTCCTTTGATCCAGCTCGGGAATTTTAAGGCTCGTTAATTTTCCCGAGTCGTCTTCCACTACGTTGCTCTCTTCAAAAACTCGTATATAATTTTTCCGTTTGATTATAGTAACATCTGGCAACTCCGTAAACGGCTGCCCTACAAGTAGCGGGATTTCTTGCACGAAATCGGGGACGATGTAGGCTGGAACCGTCGCTTTTGCTCTGTCTATGCCTAACTGTATTTCGGTCGTTTACAGGACTTTGACCTTGCCTGCGCCATAGCCTCCGATGATGCACGGTTCATCGAGCTTTCATATCTGCACTTTAAGTTTTCGTGCTTCGTCTGCGCGCATCGTTGCGCATTTGCTTCCCATGTCGATGTAAGCTCGTACTTTTACGCCGTTTACATCAGCATCCTGGAAGTATTTGAGTTTCCTGTCGATTTCTTTTGGGCTCATTATTGTCAATATACGTGGTTGATCGTGACTTGTAGCTGCAGTTCCATCGTCGTTCACTTCTTTTTCCTCTTGTCCATTGGCCTCACGTGACGTTCCTGAGTCCTCGGCGATATGTAACGTTTGCAAATTCTTCGTCGGTCTTTTGTCAGACTTCGTCTCATGCATTTTGCAACGAGATGTCCGACTTTATGGCATTTATTGCGTCGCTTGCGTCTCTGTTCTTTTGGACACTGATGGGACAGGTGTCCATACTCGTCGCAGTTGAAACAGAGCGGTTCCCCTTTCTCGTTTTTCATCGGCTTCTTCTCGGTTCGCTGTAGATTGGTTCATCGGCATTCTCCGTACCTCAAACTAGCTCCCTTTCGATTCGTATCTCAAAGTTTCGGAGATTTTATGCGATCCTCCATCCTCTTCAGACTCAATAACAGGAATTTAAGCGATGAAAATTCCAGAATGCTCAACGATTGGATCATGTTATTATCCTTCAATCCTTCGATTACAAATTCAATAATATCGGTATCGCTTATTCGACATTGTCTCGCCAATCCTACTTTAGTGTGAAAGTACTCTTCGATAGATTCTCTCGACTGCCTTTTTCTGTCGATCATTTTCCGATATTTTCACTAAATCCCAACGGTACTAGGAAAAACATCCTTCAACAGTTGCTTCCACTCGTTCCACGTCCGTTGTACCGTAGCCATGGAATCGTACCAAGTTTTGGCTCTTCCCTTTAGCTTCGTCAAAGCGTGACAGATCGTCGCCTTCGCTGCCCACCCGTATGCCTTGGCATACTCGTGAATTTTCGCGAGTCAAATATCAACCGTCTGCAACGAATGTTTATTTGGATTGAATTCTGGTACAAGTTCGGCTAGTTGTTTGTTAAAAGCCCTCGACAAAGGCGGCGTCGGTCTCCTAATATTTCGTGCTTCGGTTACGCTCGATACCGTCTCTCGGATCACAGTTTGTAGTAAGGATTGTAAATCAAACGGCGGTACCTGATTCATCGCAGTTGGCATCGGTGGTACCTGATTTATTCCCGTTGACATCACTGGCGGTGCGTGTTGACATTGCGGTCATTGATGCGTATGCGGTGTATTAAACATCATCGATGCGATATTCGGTGTAAACGGTGTACGTGTCGGTAATGTCGGGTATCCCCAAGTAGTCATGTTTGGCAGCAAGATCGGAAGACTCGCCGTCGGGTTCGTATGCACCGATGCGTCGGCGATCGGACTAACTGCCACGACCACTGGATCATCCAGCGTGCTCCTTTGATGCGGTTCGGTATTTTCGTATCCCGACATGGCCGCTGCTAAATTTTGTTTTACGTTGTTGCGACCTCTTGTCTCGGCTGTATTTTCCTTCTTATGCACTTTATAATATTTTTGCAACGTTGACTCGCAGTTTTTAAGTCTCGCGCTTTGTCGTCGCGTTTCAATGAACATTGGCCGATGTTTTCACCGCTCAACAATGTTTGTTCACGTTCACGTTTCCTTCGTCGAAGCACTTGGTCTTATCACAACTTTTACATGCTTTCAGCTCGTTTTTCGTTCGAATCCCACTTCTGATTTATTAACGCTCAGAATGGTGAGAGGCGAAGGGATAGGTGCAAATCAAACCAAGACGTCGTCGACTTATAGTAGATGTTTAATAATAATCGGGAAAACAAGAATAAAGGCACGGAACCAACCGTTCCTCCACGTCCAGAGGTCGTCATTCAACAACCCTTGGTTACGATCCCTCTTTCCCTTGTTCGTATTTTTTCTTTTTTTCACAGCCCCCTCGTATACGTCTACACGCTTACAATATATGTAATTCCGGAAAAAATACAAGCTCGACGCGTGATTGATAAGGCAGGGCGTGTCAACTCGCCTTGTTTTCGTCGCCCCGCTCTGGTTGGAGGGCATCGTGAAATATCAAAAAATGTCGGACCGGCGATTATGAGAATGCGGGGGTGGGAGGTGGGACAAATCGGGAATGAGAAAATTCCTTGGTATTGCGCGAGGAGGTAAATGTAATCGTTAACAGCCGGACAGTTGGCGCATATGTCTACCATATATTTTATATAGTTTTTTTGTACGTTTCAATAGCCGCTTTATAAAATTTGTGCATGAATTCGGTGCATCGAATGTGTCGTGTTATAATGCGAGCGAGGGAGAATAGGAGGATACGAGATAATTGAACAACGCACCTGTTCTGTGACCACGTCCGCCCCCATCCGCACCGATAACTCATTTTTCTTCCTTAAATTCCTATCGACTATGCTTGTAATAACAACAGTTGTTATTACAAGCACATCATAACGACAAATCAAAGATTCGCCTAACGCGGCGATTGCGCCGAATATTTCGGAAAACTATATAAAACGAAGCTGTAACATCAAGAAGAATCATCGTAGATCTCGTATCTTGTTCGAAGAGAGTAGACCAGTGGTGATTCGCTCGGTGTGGTGGAATTATCCGAATGCCGGTCGAGTACTCTCCGAGATTGGTGCAAATATGTCCAACTTTGGGCCTCCCCGATAAATATTGAATGAATTCAATGCAAGAAAGCTTACGAGGAGATTTGGATTTGTAGCCAAGACGGCGCGAGCACAAGATAAATGTCAACAATGGCCTGCCTGACCAAGGATGCGGCTATTTGGAATTTGAAAAAACGCCCGTGGAGGGAAAAGTTTGAAAGTTGTCTAAAGTAAGGGTTGTGTCGTATCGGACGTATAAATGTATATACACGGGAACAATGCGACAAGCTCGAATAAACCGTGGATTTTTCTCGCCCGCGTGTTGCAACTTTCTTCGGCTTTCGCTTTCTCTTCTTTCCTTCACTGAGGACGAGGGAGAGAGAGAGAGAGAGAGAGAGAGAGAGAGAGGCAACTTTTTCGCCAGGACAATGGCTCTACAACTATTTTATCATCGGGCTGCGACCGAGACACTCACCAAAAGCTGCGCGCAATCGTAAATAGTGTTGTCGCGGGATAGGAGATAGCGAATTGGAAGATACGATATCACCGACAACTTGCCCCGGTCTCCCGCGGCGGACACGACTTTTAGCATGAGCGAGAGAAAAGAGAACATTGCCATTGTGTGTGCGTTGCGTTTTTTATCGGTAATGTCGAAGCGAGTGCGCGATGGTGGGATGAACTCGCGACGAGCCAGAACGAGAGCTGAAATTACGAGGGAGCTCACATTTATTTATCTCAGCTTTGCGGGCACCCACTTTCTTAGAGTCGTCTTTATTCGGATTTACGATATTTGCCATTTATTTTTAAAAAGTGACTTCGCGGAGAATAAATAGTACCGTTGGAGATAAAAAGAGACTGGTGACCGTGCGTGCCGGCAGGATGCAGACTCGCTGCCATATTCGTCCAGAAGTATTTAACGAGCCTTCTCTTCCGAGCTCATAAAAATTCTCCTCAAAGCCAAACAATTAAACCCGAAGAATACGAGAGGTTGCGTTGTAATTGAGATGATTTATCTTCATACACGATGCGATACGTGAGACGATTCTTCGCGTACAAGGGCTCCGTCGTATATTGCTTTTTACCGCGAGTATGCACTTGACTTTAACAGATCCGACCACGAATTATTATCATTCCGCAGCGAGGATCATCCGGATAATCCTCAACGAGCGAAATACTCTCGACTCGACGGAAATTGTTCCTCGTGAGATACGTACCGCGGGCGGGAATCCAGGAAGAGAGATAGGAAGAGAGAGAGAGAGAGAGAGGGAGAGAGAGAGAGAGAGAGGGAGGGAGATGGAGATCTTGTCGTGTGCAGATGTGGGGCGAAATAACTGCCCCCTACACATGCTTTCATCGCAGAGAGCAAGAAAGAAAGCGAGTGGTCGAGACACTGCCAACAGCGCTCCAATTAAGTTCAGGCCAGAGTGCATACGTCAAAGACCGGTAGTAATGACGTCATCGTAAATATTTTTAGCGGATATTATGAATTTAACCAAAATTGATTTTCATACCGGTGGCATTTCAAATTGTACACAAAAATAGCATTTTTCAAAATTACATTGTAAAATGGCCGCGAGTAAATATAAACCCCACTGCGGGCTCATTGAAAATACATTCGCCATTATTTGTGCAATTGAAAATATCTTTGAACCAAGAATCAATAATTTTGCCAATTGAAATGCCAATTTTCACCCACTTCAATATTTCAATCAATAACTAATTGGCATTATACAACATGATTTCAAATCAATCGAGAAGAAAGGGATAATCGATCGCTGGTGAATATATGTAACCTACGTCTCTCTCTCTCTGTCTGTCTCTCTCTCTCTCTCTCTCTCTCTCTCTCTCTCTCTCTCTCTCTCTCTCTCTCTCTCTCTCTCTCTCTCCTCTCTCTCTCTCTCTCTCTCTCTCTCTCTCTCTCTCTCTCTCTCTCTCTCTCTCTCTCTCTCTCTCTCTCTCTCTCTCTCTCTCTCCCTCCCCCTCCCTCCCTCCCTCCCTCTCTCTCTCTCTCTCTCTCTCTCCCTCTCTCTCTCTCTCTTTCTTATTCATGACTGAGAAGAGAGGGACTTTGATCTGTGTTAGTCGTTATTCGCGGAAGATCCAATCTGATATTCTTTGCCAGTGAATAGCATTTCATTTTGAACACGCACCCACGCCCCACACACACACACACACACGCGCGCGCGCGCGCGCGCGCATACATGGACGGGAGATCTCGATTGGTCGATTAATCTCCGCCCGCGATACGTCGGTAACGGGAAGACGTACACCGCACTCCATTTCGCTCATATGATTAACCGTCTTACTCTCTTTTCGAGTGATGAGACACCCCGCAGCCCTCTCCATCGCACCCTCAAAGTTTTATCGTCACCGTACGTTCGTCGGCTCTATCACGAGTGATTCACTGCCATCGCAGAGAGCCATGGAACGTTTTCATTCATCGCGTATAAGTAATACGAGCAGATGTTTGGGCGTACAATTGATTGTCATTCAATATTGGCCCTGAAGAAGGTTTGTCACGTTTCCAACGCACTTGTTCCATTCAAAGGCACATTCGTTTGATCGATACGGGGGGAAAAATGATCGATGGCTGGACCCCGAGAGAAGTGAGTGAGACAGAGAGAGCGTGTTCCTTTACTGAGCAGAAACCGGCGATAGCGGATTATCGGGTATCTAAAGGAGGGTACAGTGTTTGGAAATACCATGCGTTAGGGCCTTCGATGAACCTCCTGCTTGGCAGAAACTGGACATGTTCACTGAAAGGAGGCCAATGGGGACCACAACTGAACCTACGGAACCTCAGGTGGGCCTACTTCGAGCGCTCCCGCAGAACCTATTGCCCCCCCCCCCTTTCGGCCTACTGTACACTGCTAAACAAAAAAATTAATTTATATAGGATCTATTTGAATAAAATAGGTTTTTCCCTTGTCTCGCAGCCTACTACGATCATATTTGTTTCAAAGTGAAGTAAACATTTTTGGGCTTCGTCCGAGGAGGCAGATATCGGAGACGGGCTCACGCACGAGACCGTACGTCACGTACGAGACCGTAAACACTCGAGAGGCACGTGACCGCTGGATGACGTCTTTCCTAGACGAAAAAAGACCAGATGAAGGCCCTGCAAGGGGTTCGGCGTTCTTGAGATAAGTCCATGCGGAACCGTTAACAAGAACGCATGGTCGAGCTGCAAGTCGTATATCGGCGCTTCATTGTTACGCGTCGAAGATATTAAGGGACTATATAAAATTACCATACTGTACGAGTCCATTGGGCATTACATTTACAAAATATAACCTTAGTAAGGAAATCTTACTACAGATCAGAAGTGGGATATATCACGCGCTAGTTTTGGAATTACAAAATCCAAAAGACAAGTGTGGTTATCCGAGAAATTGAGAAGTGAAGGCAAAGGTAGAACTAACAGTGAAAGTGTCACGATAAGAGGAGAGGATCACAAAGAAAAGAAGAACGTCGTCCAAGTCGAGCAGGCGTGACCGTGACAAGAAATCCGCAAGGACAAGGGATGACGAAGAGCGGCGAGCGAGATCGCCTTCACATCGCATGAGAAGGGCTCGAGGGATAGCAATCCGCGACAGTCCAGATCGAGGAGTCTAAAAGGTCGCACCCGTCATCAAAGAGAGACGTCAGGATCGGGCAGGAACGATCGACGTGGAGAGCGAGATCGTCTTCGCATTGCACGAGAAAACGGGGCTCAAGGGATAGCAGACCGCGACGGTCCAGATCGAGGAGCCTAAAAGGTCGCACCCGTCATCAAAGAGAAACGTCAGGATCGGGCAGGAATGATCGACGCGAAGAGCGCCAACTCGTCGACGCGAAGAGCGCCAGCTCGTCGACCAACATCGACGGACGCGGAGCCGAAGTCGATCGAGGAGTTGCCTGTCCGGCAAATCTGCAAGCACGAGTCTGGTGGGTGGTACCGCAGCTCAGGGTGATTTTGCGAAATTGACTGAAGTGCTATTGGCTATCGTTGGGACAGGTTCGGAACGGTCAAATCAGTACCTATAATAATGAAATATTATTACCTGGATTTGATCCGGAAAAGGAAAGAGTTATCGGCTATGGAATGGTTAGAGAAAGCGAACACATATGCGACCATGTACGGTTGGAATGATCGGCAAAAGAAATTTACTTGGCTCCATTAAAGTTGAAGGAAATTGTAAGAAGCTGGTACGATGGACTTAAGAGCGCATCCTTTAGTTGGGGAGCTGTACAGTAGAAATTCGCAAACAATTCTCAAGAGAACAGACTCTGGGAAACTTCTTGACTGCGCGGTAGCGTATAAAAGTACGCTGGGTCAATCTTTACAAGCGTATTGCTTTGAAAAGGTCATGATACTCAATCGAGTGAATCTAGAGCCCTAAGCAAAAGATCACGGAATTCGTGGTCCACGGAATCCACGATGAACAATTAAGAATTAATTTAGCAAATTAAAAGGAGAACACTCGTACAATTGAATGGATGCCTGGAATGCGTATGAGTTTAAAAACATAAGGGGATTAAACGTACGAGGTAGAGAAGGACAAGAAGCATCCTCCAGCAGAGGACAGAAAAAAAAACAGCCTAGACGATGTGACAAGAAAGCATGGTTAGGCAGCGAGGGGCCGCCTTGCTGCATAGTAGGGCGTATTCTCGCTGGACGTATTCGAGATCGCGGCGACCTAAGTGAACAAACCACTCGAGAAATACGTCCTAGGCAACCGAGAAAAGATCTGCACCATTGATTTGGGAAGTAACTGCTCTATTGACCGGGAGGGCCTAGCAGGTTGTTTCAACAACAAAATTTAAAGACACGGGGAAAACTTTACCAGCATTAGACCACGCAATAGTCGCCTCGATTATTCTATCGAGTATGAAGATCCACATGGATGACTTTCCTTAAAGTAAAAGTTTTCACTGTTGCCGATGACCAATTAACAAAGGAAATTCTTATCGGACGAGATATTTTGCTTAAGGCTGATATTAAGGCAATATCAGATGTGTCCAGAGTGATGGTTATTTCGGACAAATTGGTTGAAAAATCGATAACGTAGAAGCTGAGATGATAGGTATCAATGAGGCAGGAACGCTGAAAGAAGTCGATATTTGGTGCGAACATCGCGACGCGAGTAACAAAACAAAATTATTATCACTACCGAACAATTATCGGCAACATTATTCCACATGAAAGAATTAGGCAAAACGATGCAGCGGAGATGGAAATTAAATTAACTACTGAAGTTACTGTTTTGCTTGGGCCGTATTGCCTCTTTAAAGCTGATCAGGACAAAGTCAAGATAATAGTAGCCGAACTAGAGAGAAGCGGCATTGTTCGTAAGAGTACGTCGCCGTGCGGTAGTTCCGTCGTGTCTTACTAATGCAATAAAAATTGGGAAACGCGAATGGCAAATTGTATATATAGAGATCACAATAAAATTACTAAAGGTATTCAATATCCATTAACCATAACTGACGATAATGTAAATCAGCTTTGTAAACAACGGGTTTTTGCATATTTGGATTTTAAATCCGGACTATACTAAATCACATGCATCACGATTCCGTTGAAGATACTGCTTTTGGGACGCCGAATGAGCAATGGGAACTCTTGTGAATGCCTTTTAGATGGCCAATTCCTCAACTGTGTTTAAGGAAGATGTGCCTTGGGATACATAGATGATGTACTGGGCGCTACAGAAACGTTAGACGAAGGGCTCGAACAATTAGACATAGTTCTTAACGCTCTTCAGGCGAGAAATGTGACCGTAAATCTGACCAACTGAACACTTTCTCGAAAAAAAATAAAATTGAGTACTTAGGACGTGAAATTTCGGGAGAAGGGATACGACCAGGCACTCACAAAAGCGAGATCGTTGTAAAAGTCAGGGACCCTACGAATGTAAAAAAATTCAGACAATTTTAGATCTTGCGGGATATTTCGGTATTTTTATTAAAGATTTTGCGGAAAAGACCGCTCGTCAACAAACTTGTCCCGCAAAGACATCCCTTGGTCGTGGGGACCGAGGGAAAGCGAAGCAATAGGCGAAATAAAAACGATACTAGAGAACAGACCCAATCTAGCAATTTACGACCCTGAGAGGGAAACCGAAGTACGCGCAGATGCGAGCGCGATGGGTCTGGAGGCTATACTCATTCAAACACATAGAGAGGGAAAATGCGTAGTCGCGTAATATAGGCGAAAGACAACTTCCACAGAACAAAAATATCGAACGATTCAGAAACACTGGCGGTATTCACGGAATTGAAAGCGTTCCGTGTTTATTTGCTAGGAATCAAATTCACGGTGATGAATGATTGCAGTGCTATGCGCGCACAGCAGATAAAAGGAAAATACAACCGCGAGTCGCTCGTTAGCTGGGATATTGGCGGGATTACAATTTTGAGGTTGTGTATCGCCCAGGCACTTAAGTAGCTCACGTTGACTTTAAGTGGGAGTCAAATTGATTGTTGTGCTATCGATATTACAGAAAGCGAATAGATTAAGGTGGCTCAAGCTCTGGATCGTAGCCATCGAGGTCATTCGAAAAAAATTAGAATCTGATGAAATCCAACCGGTAACGAAACAATACTTTGACAAATATGACCTTAAGGGTGGTGTTCTTCTTCCGAAAGACTGACACGGGCAAGAAATGGTCCGTACCAAGAATGTCACGCTTCAACGTGGTGTGATTATGCCACGATGAACAAGGACATTTCGCACCTGAAAGAACGTTGGAAAAGATAATGGGAAATGATTGGTTGCCATTGGTTAAATACGTAAACGCACGTTGCAATTGTTTGTATTGTGAATGAGTCAACCGGGCGCAAGCCTGGACTATTGCACCCGATAGATACAATTACTATTCATTCCATACGATAAATCTCGATCATGTTGGATCATGGACACGCAGTAGGCGTGGAAAGATACAAATACGCACCATGCGGATGGTGGTACTAAATTTTGTGTCCTTAAACCTGTCCGCGATACCTCCACAACAAGGGTGATAAGAGCACTGATTCAATTAATCGCAATATTCGGGGTATCGACTCGGGTAATGAGCGACAGAGGGATGGCCTTTACGTCGCATTCATTCGAGACCTCTTACGAGGAGTATGATGTCAAGCACATACCCAACGCTGTGGCAACGCCATGTGCTAATGGGCACTGTGAGCAAATGAACCGCACGGGTTTAAGTTCTCTTGCAGCCATCTGTACTCGGGAAGCAGGAGGAAAACTGGGTCGACAACGTAGAGAAGGTCCAGAGTGCTATCAGCTCTCCTACCGACAGAATTACGGGCACGTCACCAAGTCGGCTCCTGTTTGGCTATAACCGGGCAGTGTGGCCGAGACAGGGATCCAAGGTGCATTGGACCAGGTCGAGCTGAGGGAGCCGAGGGAGGCTGCTGAGGCATCCATGGATGCAGAGCAGAGGCAACGTTAGAGGGCTTTCGACACCCGACGGTTTAAGCCGCCTACGTACGCAGTGGGCGATGCCGTCATGGTAGCAGCGAGTCCTGTTGCAGACGGGCAGAGCAGGAGGCTGGTCGCGAAGGCAAAAGGGCCCTTCAAGGTGACGGCTGTTCTGACCAACGGCCGGTACGAGGTTCAGGATCTTCGAGGTCTGGGAAAGCCGCCGAATCAACATAGCATGGTAGCGGTCCGCGGCTTGCGGAGATGGGTCACTTTTAGGGGAACGCAGTAAGCCCGCGAGTACATTTCGTCACCTGGTGACGGGCCGCGAGTCAGTGGCCCCGAGATGCAATCTGTGGTCGAGATTGTGTGCTACGACGGGCGCTGGCGAGACAGGACTAGGGCCGAGTCCTGTGAAGTCTGGGCGGAGGCCACGACCAACAAGGTAGTCGGAGTCAGGGTGCCGTAGGGCTGAGAAGGCCGGTTGCCCTCTCAGTCTGCAGCCGGCACGTGGCAAGGCTAGCAACCGTAAGAAGGTAGTAGGAGTCAGGGTACCGTAGGGCTGAGGAGGCCGGTTGCCCTCTCAGTCTGCAGCCGGCATGTGGCAAAGCTAGCAACCGTAAGAAGGTAGTCGGAGTCAGGATGCCGTAGGGCTGCGGAGGCCGGTTGCCCTCTCAGTCTGCAGCCGGCACGTGGCAAGGCTAGCAACCGTAAGAAGGTAGTCGGAGTCAGGGTGCCGTAGGGCTGAGAACGCCGGTTGCCCTCTCAGTCTGCAGCCGACACGTGGCAAGGCTAGCAACCGTAACCAAGTTCCTGTCCGAATACCTTCCCGAACTAATCAACTGTTGGTCATAATTGTTTATCGATGGACACTTTTGAAGGAACTGATCACTCCTGTATGAAGTCTTCATTGAGACGCAGTTATCACCTTTCCCACATCTTAGTGCTAGATGTGAGTGTAATAAGGGGTTGTGATTTTTAAATTTTAGCAAACAACTTATGCCGAAAAAAGGTCGAGGACGACCTGGGATGGTCAGGGAGGCCGAATGAAGTAAACATTTTCGGGATTCGTCCGAGGAGGCAGTTATCGGAGACGGGCTCACGCAGTACGAGACCGTAAACACTCGAGAGGCACGTGACCGCTGGATGACATCTTTCCTAGACGACAAAAGACCAGATTAAGGCCCTGCAAGGGGTTCGGCGTTCTTGAGATCAGTCCATGCGGAACCGTTAACAAGAACGCATGGTCGAGCTGCAAGTCGTATATCGGCACTTCATTGTTACGCGTCGAAGATATTAAGAGACTATATAAAATTACCATACTGTACGAGTCCATTGGGCATTACATTTACAAAATATAACCTTAGTAAGGAAATCTTACTACAAAAGATATTTATATAAGTATGTTAATAAAGATGAGATTCAAATGAAATATTTATTTGTTTACAGTGTACACTGTAGAGCTAAGTGTATTGTATGTATAAAATATTTCATAAATCGAAAATAAAGTGAATCACTTAATTGAGCGCTTTACCACAACGATTTTTCATCGTAATTTGTCATTCCCTGGCCTTTAGAAATGATTTTTTTCGAAGAAAATATTTGCCCTATATGTGAATCGAACCTAGTACCTACCTACTCATCGCTACGCACGCTGCCCCTATGCCGAGTGCTTATAACATTTTGGTCGCCGATATGGCATAAGAGACCAAATGAATACCAAATGAATAAATTAGAGAGTTTTATCGAATAACATGCTATAGATTTATAAAACATAACCTATATATATATATATATATATATATATATATATATATATATATATAATTTCTCTCCACCTTCTCTACCCCCACGCCCCTGTGATATGAGTGTTGCAATAAAGATAGACCATTAGTTCAATGAAACAAATAAAAATCAAATAGACGCAGTTAGCTAATATCAATAATATTTAACGGAAAGAAATAAAAATATGCTTCACACATACACGTGGAACTATTTTTTAAATTTCCGACGTGCTAAAAATGAAAACAAAGAAAAATCAAACATTTTATTTGAAATCGACGGTAATCGGCCATCGTCATTTATCGACTCATTATTAAATGAACCAAAAAAAAAACAAAGAGAAAAAATAAACAAAAAATCGAATGAGGTTGAATTCCAAACCGACAATTTCAATCTTTTAGAACATAAAATAGACTATAATTAACTCCCTAACTTGTTTAGATCTACACAGCCAGCCAAATTTTTTGGACACTACGCATAATCGCAAAACTTTCCAGCGCTAGATAATTGCCAAATAATGTTAGAGTAATATAATTTATTTCATTTATTATTTTACGAAGATGCTATAAAGATCTATATAGTTAATTAATTATACAGAGCTTTATAGTATCTTCGTAGGATAATGATTATTCTACCATAATGTTGCAAATTCCAAAGTGATTGAAAGTTTTGCAATTATCTAAAGTGTCCGAATACTTTTGACTGGTAGTGTATATTCGAACATATTAACGCAACCACATATTCTAAGTATAATATATGTATAGTATTATATAATATACACCGCCACTTAAAAGGTTGGATACACCAGTCAATATTCCTTGCTCCACTAAAAGTTACATAGCTTCGTAAAAAAAAAAGATAACCAAATTTACCGAACGGCGTTTTGAAGGGAACAAAACCAGCTTTATTTTGCTTTTTAAAAATATTTTTTAATGATTTTTTTTCGACCCGGTACGCACTTTTGTACATGACTGTTTTCCGTTTTTTTTCGACCATGGAGAATTGAGCACATGACTTGTGAAAGAAAATGTCACATTGATCAATGATAAAGATGAACGGGGTAGCAGGAGCTCCATTTTCGTTTTTTTTTAAGTTTTCGCAAAGTTTATTCATTTGTAGCCAAAAAAGACTAATTCTAGATAATGCAATGTAACTCAAGAACTAGAGGGTTTAAAAAGAAATTTCAGGGATGTAAAAAGTAGCGTAAGTTTATACTGGATAGCGTGGCATTTTTTAAGAATTTCCCTGTAAGATTTTTCTCACAGGAATATTCGTGACGCCCATTAATCCGATGGAATTGGAGTAAGACTGTATATGAGGCGTTCCATACCATTTCGCACGATCAAAAAGTTGTCCACTCTCAAAAAAATGTATCACAATTTTCCATATTGCACGACGACGTTACTTTGTATCACAATTTTCATGTTGGACGACGAACGTTACTTTGTATGGCAAGGTTAACTTCGTATACCTTACCGATAATTTATGATTAAACTCAAAAAATTATTACTGTTATGGATGTTTATTACCAGAAAAATATGAGACAAATTTGGGAGAGAATAATTTTTAATAATAATTGATTTGTCAAAAAAAATATCTCGAAATAATAAAACAAAGCACAGCTTTGGAACAACGAATCGAGCCACTCTGAAAAAATAGGTATTGCTGTACACACTTCAGAGTATTTTCTGGAATTTTTTGACAAAAATCAAAAGTTACATACCGACCGAAAAAAAATATGTTTGTATAATTTTGGTGAAAATGGGCATTTTTTAAACTCAAAAAATTCAAAACAAATTTTTTTCACAAAGTTCATGTAAAATTGCAACTTTTTTGTCTTAAACATTTTTCTGTCAAATCAAATGCTCACGAGATATAACGGTATTTTGAAAATTTTGAAATTTTGAAAAATTCAAGAAAATGCGATCCAAAAATTTTGACAAAATTTACACTGTTGTTTTTCATATAATTAAATAATTTGACAAAATTTCAATTTTTTTGAGAGTGGACAACTTTTTCACCGTACGAAATTGTATGCAACGTCTCATATATGAGCATTCTTTTCTGAATCGCCTATAAAATAATAATATTGCACTGAAAATTTGATAAGGTGACGATGTATTTTTATTAATTGTGTAGTATTTATTTATCATCTGATAATGCATATTTACCTGTACCGTTCTACGGGCGATAATCAGGGAAAACGTATTATTTTCGTCATCGAACGGGTTACCGATCAGGCCACAATGGAGTGATGACGGAGGAGATATGGAATTTGGGCCGAAAGCAGGTTAGGTGGGGTCGAGGCAACGGTTTCAGATCGAAAGCGGAGTAAGGAGGCCTGTGTTCTACACGTTTCACTGAAACTGGGGGTCGAAAGTAGGTTTGGGAGGTCTAACAGAGTCTACACTGGACCAAGAGGAGGTCTCTTCATGACACTGAACTCGACAAATGGGGTTTGGTAGGTTCAACGGAGGCTGGCGGCTTTTACAAAATAAACGGGTCTGGCGAGGGTTCAGAGGAGGCTAAAAAATTCGACTCGGACGTGGACGTGGATGAATCTATACCGACACTCGTTATACCAATTTGACACAAACGTACTATCGGATTTGTTGGTGTTTGGGTTTCTCTCTCTGCTTCATCGACTTTGGTGGTCGCGTTAAAAGCCTCGAAAACAGACGTCAGCGTGTTGCTCGAGGAGAAAGTAATCGGTCTCGCGATACGGGCGGGCGAGTCAGTTATCGTAATGTTATATTTGATTGGACCAAAATGATGGAGGGGTATAATGACGTACGAAAGAAGAGGAGGAGGGGAGGAGGAGGAGACCAAGAGGGATTGGGCAGAGGGACGAAAGTGCGTACCTGCGAGCGCGAGCTGCTTGATAAAAAAGTCCATGCGGGACTTGCGTCTCTTGCCGAGAAGGAGCCCAGCTAGGACGGCGGTGTTGCCGGCTACGATGACGGCAAAGAGGAGCCAGAGCACGGTGAACTGTTCCGTCTGAAAGGATATACGAGAGCGTGAGAGCCTTTTCTCCATTCAAACGCGATATTCGTGTTGCAAAACGCTGGAAATAAATAAATGTATCAACGAGTGATACCGTAAAACGGGGCTACTTTGACATTCAGGGTAACTTTGACAGTTTTTGAGGCTACTTTGACAGAGCGCCAAAATGCGTTTTAAATGGGTGCGCAGCGAGTCTGCTTGACCTTCTGTGGCGGGCGGTGAGTTCGGGGAATAAACTTGAACGACAATTTGTTGTTCGAGTTCATTATAATGTTGCTAAAGTTGATTGTAATGTTGCTCAAGTGGATTTTGATCTCAATGAAAATGATAAGACTCATTAAGTGCCTATAATAGCATCCCAGGTACTTGATATTTTTATGTAAAATGTTTCCTTAAGGGGCTACACCAGTGTGACACTTTCAAAAAATCGATTTTTTTTGTTGCCCTTTTCGACAGTTTATACTTTCAAGAATATCCTGTTATTAGCAGTTTTTATGGTAAATATAATTTTATCTTGCAAAAGTCGACAGTTCAATCTTTAAACGCGTTTCTCTCGAAATGAGATTTTTCAAATTTGGTGAAATTGTAACTCAAAGAGCAATTATTCGATTAACTTGAAATTTGAACTGAGTACTCTTCAATATATTTACTCTACAATGACGTAGGATATTTTTGATTGGATGAAAATTGACGATTTGGCATTGAAAAAAACGACCATTTTATAGGCAAGAAAACAGACTTTTTTTTCGTAACTATGCCATTTTGTTAGATTTTGATATTTTTCGAAAATCATACGTCATTGTACAGGAAATACCTTCCAGTTTGACGACATTTTTTTCCTCTTTCGGTTTCAGCTACTCAATCGGCCGAAATCATGTCAGCAGTGGAGGAACATTTTTTTTGCGCCTCCGAAGGCAGCGCATAAGTCGCTTGGATCTCAATATTCGTGTATGAAAAAATTATGGAATATAGGTCAAATATAGCCAAATATATTCTTAATTTTCCAAAACATTTAATTGAGTACTTTTCTTCCAAAAAATTCCCGAAAGTCACCCAAATTTTCAGCGTTCACACTGGTATAGCCCCTTAAGGAAGGGCACCACTCTAACTGCCCATTTTCGACCGTTTTCTTTGGATTTGTTTTGAAGAAAAGAATAAAATACATGGTCAAAAGAGCTTTTAGGTTTTATAAGGTATATATTGAAGTATGCAAAAAAAAAAAATTATTTGTCAAAAGTATACAAAATAGCAGCGCACGAGTCACTACAGCACTACTGTTTTTGCAGCCAACCCTCTCAGCGGCACGCAGTAGAACTGTCGTGAATTTAGTCCCGGAACTAAGAGTGAAATATTTTCGATAATTATATTATTTTTAGCAGTCAAGTATGGAGGGAATTAAAAAATAATTAAAAGAAAAATAGGGACGAGTTTGAAAAAAAGTTCGTTTTTTCGACCATAATTTTCATCTCAAAAGTCACATATTTATTTCAATTTTCAATTAATCGAAAAAAGCGCTCGTACTTGACTGTTAAGGCAATCTAAGAAGCTATACAGTTAAAATTTCAAGTCGAGTGGACGAAAATTGTTCGAGTTCTGCTCCCTTAAGGCCATGTGCCACATGCCTCCGACCGCATCGAAATTTTGAAATGGGAATTCTCCCGAACGGATCAACCAATTGGAATGAAATTTGTTGTGTGCATGCAGGGCGCTTGCTCCGAGAGCATGATTCGCGAAATTTTCCAAAATTTCGAAAAAAAAATTGCAGTTTGTAGTTACCATGCGAAAAACTGTGAATTATTAACCATTGCATCGCATTTTCGTTAATTTGGCGCGAATCATGCTCTCGACAGTGAAAAAACACACATTTCGAGCTTTGTTTCACCTGTTTTCATGAACAAATGGCGGAGAAAAAGCATGTTGAAATTTTTACATAAATGTAGCAAATATGTACCAACAAAGCTCAAAATATCAGGTACCGGAGCGAGCGTTCAGTTCATCCGTTTTCTCACTAGCGGCGCGCAGCTCGCTTCGTCTTTTTTTACCGACCGCGCTCGCCTCCTTGCGGAACAATTTATTTTTTGACAGGTCGAAAGCCGGAGCCATAACCTCCGGCCATAACCTCGAACATTCGTTCGATATATATTTTATACGACGTGTGTGATAGAATGTAAATAGTGTGTGATCGAGTGAAGTTTGTTTTCGTCGTGTTTTGTTGAGTTTTTTTTGCTGTGAAAAACGCATCTGGACGCCGGCACACCGCCGACGACAAAAACCGACAACGAAATAATCGACGAGAAAACCGCCGCGGCTGATGAAGAAGACCGAGGAACACAGTGACAGCGAGAAGTCGAAGGACACACCGGAAGTCAAGGTACGTACGTGCTACAACCTCAATTTACGTACTTCGTAATTTACCACGATCTTCCCTCGCGTTGCTTTCTCGCTCGCCGATGTGTCAAACGCCGAGGTGCAAAAAACTCAAGCTATTTGCTCTTCCCAGAAATACCTCGGTATTTATTCGTGAAAAAATCACAGACAGCATATTTTCCGATGATCCGTAGCCATTTCCATTACCCCTCGAAATCCTCGATTTCCTGATCAGTGTGCGATCAAAATGATGCACGAAAGTGCAACACCCTTTGCCTACGAGTGCAAAACTGTCACGTCTTAAACACGGATGATTTGTGTACCTTTGGCGATTCCTCGATAACTTTACCCTGATGACCGAGAGTACTATTGGTATGGAGTACAAAGATAGAAGACCCTTGGTGTACCTGTACGGTAGTACACCACTACACACAAATGTACGTGTTACTAGTATGGTACTGGTACACTGTGCAATAGTAAAATATACCGGTTCTGTATCCTCATCATACTAAACAAAACCAAAACAGAACTAATGTAGCGTCGATTTACTATCTAGATGGACCATCGGAATTATCCAGAGCAGCGAGTACGTACTGCCGAGAATGAAAAACCGCATCAATCGTCGCGGCCACACTATACAGTCCCAGTGTCCGCGAGGATATCCCGCTGTCTCCAATCTCTCCGAGAGCACCAGCGAGGCTGACCTCAAGGAACTCGTTAATCGCACCACCAATCTATGGAAAGCCTTTTGCTTTTACGTATGTACGTTTCAAAACAAAGAGCGAGGACGCTAGGGCCTTCTTGCATTTCAATGTTTACGGCTACCATCATCTCATACTCAGAGACGATGGGTAGAAACCTCCAGCGCAATAGAATTGAATGATCAACGGTTGAACGCGTTAAGGTAGAACAAGCGTGCGCTCTTGATTTTTATAGATTTTGTTCAAATTTTAACCAGCCATTATTCGTATCATTATGCATGTTTTAGTGAAATGTCAGGTCAGTCGACTATTTAGATTCGGAGATAATGGATTTTAAAATTGCATCTTTTAACACTGTAGGGTCTATTGAAATTTAGACGGAGTAATTTTCCGTGAAAAATATTTGTCCTCTATAAAAAGATATAAGGCAATAACATAAACAATATAAAATATTAATGTTTAGAACGCAAATCTTTTTCTTCACGTTAAAAGTGTTTAACTTTAGGAACACAATAATTATCTTTTTTATCGAAATATTGAACAATCCTGTTCTGCGGTGTTGCCTAATGTCTTCTTATTATAGGGGATACAAATTTTTACACCGAGAGTTATTCTGTCGTTACTGAACGTCTTTAGGAAGACTGAATAGTAAAGATAATTCAAACTTTTCCACTCGTTTCCTAACTAGTTTGATATCTGATCATATTTTTTTTTTCAAAATTCATAAACACATTAGAATGGTACGCCGAATTATGTGACCTGACTTTCGGCCAATGCAGACCCTGCAGTGTTAAAAGTTGCTATTCAAAAATCCATTAGCTTCCAATCTAAATAGTCAGCTGTTCTGAAATTTCACTCAAACTTGCATAATAATATGAACAATGTCTGGATAAAATTTAAACAAAATCGATAGAAATCAAGAGCGCACGCTCGTTTTACCATAAGGGCTTACACCACTGTAAACGTCCAAAATTGAGTGACATTTCAGGATTTTTTTTGTAGAAGAAGAAATACGAGAATATTAATATTCAAGGATGTTATTAGCCATATCTTTCAGGTGAACAAAATGTAATTTATATTAAAAAATTATGCCAAAACGGGACGCTGGAGCCATTCTGGAGAGGCATGTTGAATTTGAGACGCTCTGCGGCACGCAGCATAGCTGACGTAAATTTGATTTTAGAATAAAATAAAAAAATTCTATTAATTTACACGAGTATAGCTAGAGAAATACGTAGAGAATTGTGAAAATATTGATTTTTGTGTAATTGGCAAGCATTATACTAAAAACTTAATTTTCAACAGAAAAAAAGGACAATCATTCGGTAATAACTAATGTTATAAACAACTCATACAAAATCCCGTACTTATTTCTCTTCGGAATGTTATTTTATACATGTACCCAAAATTGGGAGTGAAAATGATGAAAATTGTTGGAGTTATGCTGCGTGCCGTTTGGAAAAATTGTGTTTCGAGAAAAACGGTCGATGTCTCGCACACGGCCCAGCCACTGCCACCGCAGACCCGTACGGGCCTGCAGACCTTGTTTTACAGGTACCAAACTTGTATCCCCTTATTATAGATGGTTCAAAGCATCGTTTAACTCAAGTAAAAAAAAACAATTTTTCTTAAATTCTACAGTGGTTGGACCCCTTAGATCGGAGTACACGGTAACGAATTTTTTCAACAATCTTGAAAAATGGTTGGAGGATTATTGTAAGTAAAGGTTGCCGAAATATAAAAAAGGACTTAACAAATTTAAATTTTTATTGCGTTCCAACGTTCAAACTTCAGCCTCATACCCTCTCCGTGGAACGCAGTAGAACTATCGTCAATTTAATCGTAGAACTAAGAGTAAAATATTTTCGTTTATTACGTTAGTTTTAGCAGTCAAATGAGGGGAAACTTCTAAATAATTAAAGAATTGAGACGAGTTTAAAAAAAGTTCGTGTTTTGAACCATATTTTTTATACAGGGTGTCCCAAAACTCAACGATAATCTGAGACCGGATGAAAGGCCAAGTTATACCAGTTCTGGGAAAAGTAAAAAAAAATCCATATCACTCAGTTCAGCGATAATAGACATTTAAAAAAAAAAGTTGAAATTCGACACCCTTGGTCGCATTTTCAAGTCCTGTAATTACCAATGTCACAATTTCGCTGTGATTTTTTTAATTACGTGATCTTCATTAACGATGCTATTAATCGCAACTACAAATTAATGCAAAAAACATTGTTAATTTAATAAAATAAGTTAAGTTTTAGTGAGTCATGGTTCACAAAAATATTGTTAGTTGACTTTGACACTTCATTTTGAAAAAAAAATGTACTACACTACCCTTGGCAAGTTATTTCAAAAGATGGCGCATTTAATCAAGATTTCAAAATGGTGCAACACTTGCCACTTTTCTTGCCATTAAAAATTTTATTTCTTATTTTTTTCAAATTGAGCTCATTTTGAACAACTCAACATTAGGAATTTTTGTTACTAAAATTTGTTATTTTTTGTTTCTGGTCTGAAATAAAATGATTATTTTTAGTAAAGAGGTAATTGAGTCAGTTAATAACCAATTTTTATTGTAAAAAACATATGTTTTTTTGTTACTAAAATTTGTTATTTTTTGTTTCTGGTCTGAAATAAAATTATTATTTTTAGTAAAGAGGTAATTGAGTCAGTTAATAACCAATTTTTATTGTAAAAAACATATGTTTTTTACAATATAAATTGGTTATTAACTGACTCAATTACCTCTTTACTAAAAATAATAATTTTATTTCAGACCAGGAACAAAAAATAACAAATTTTAGTAACAAAAATTCCTAATGTTGAGTTGTTCAAAATGAGCTCAATTTGAAAAAAATAAGAAATAAAATTTTTAATGGAAAGAAAAGTAGCAAGTGTTGCACTATTTTGAAATCTTGATTAAATGCGCCATCTTTTGAAATAACTTGCCAAGGGTAGTGTAGTACATTTTTTTTTCAAAATGAAGTGTCAAAGTTAACTAACAATATTTTTGTGAACCATGACTCACTAAAACGTAACTTATTTGATTAAATTAACAATGTTTTTGCATTAATTTGTGGTTGCGATTAATAGCATCGTTAATGAAGATCACCAAATTAAAAAAATCACAGCGAAATTGTGACATTGGTAATCACAGGACTTGAAAATGCGACCAAGAGTGTCGAATTTCAACTTTTTTTTTTTAAATGTCTATTATCGCTGAACTGAGTGATATGGATTTTTTTTATTTTTCCCAGAACTGGTATAACTTGGCCTTTCATCCGGTCTCAGATTATCGTTGAGTTTTGGGACACCCTGTATACAACTCCAAAAATTACAGGAACAAAATTTCGTCATTTTTTAGGGTTTGTTTGGTTTGTTTTAAGCGCTGTGTCTATGTGAAAAATTGCCGCATCGAGACGAAAAAAAGCCTTTTGAAGCTTCAAGATCATAGTTTCGAGTTCTTTTGGGAAAAGAAATTGTGATCTACGGCTATCGCGCAATCATAAGAAATACCAGGAGAAGAAATTCTAAATTTGTTTTTCTTCAGGGGTCATCGGACTAAGGAATTTTGTTTCAGTTAACTCAATGTATAGGTCAGTTAGCTTGTTTATACAGCTTTAATTTGGTTTTTATCTCTCTACGTCAATTTTTTTGCTGAGATATCCGACTTCGAATGAAAAATATCCTTTTGTCTTTGATTATCGATATCTCAGAAACCAATTATCGCAGCGGGAATTAGAGGGCAGCTTTAAAAAGCCGAATAAATCTCCTGCCAGTCCCTCCCGTTCATTTTTGTGATTTTTTTTCACTCTTAACCGTTATTTGGTAAAGAACAAAAAATGACTTTTTCTGTATTTTCAGTAAATCTACCACTACGTTACAAATATTGATGCAATGCCGCGTTTTTTTCAGCTCGATTTACCCCCAATACCCCTGTTAGTCTGCAAATTGATTCATCAAACCGTTTTCCATTAAAAGTTAATCGAAGTTTTACAAAACAATTAAAGGAACAAGTGTATTATTCCTAAAAATCTTGTAATCATCATCAAAATAAGAATACTAATTTTCTTCGACGTTTTTCACAACTTGGCACTAGTTGCTTGTTAAATATAAGAAAAAAATTCGAGAGATGGACTTTTTTTTATTTGTAAAATATTTCAGGAAACAATACTGACTCATTTTTCACACGATTCGGCCTTTGCGCTCTTTAATTTCACTCGTCTTTAATTGCATCAATTAAAGACCAATTCAAAGATCAATTTGATACTCTCAAGCTGTATTTAATAGTCGATCTGAAAACATTTATGTAATTAATTCTCAATATTTTCTACGAAGGTTATTAGGGTTATGGAAAACAATATTTTTTTCGAAACTAGGCATGATCAAAAATAGAAAAAAAAAGAGAGTTTACAAAAACATCAGATTATTTTTTTTTACCAAAACGTAGAAAAAATTGACCAAAAAAAGATTAGTTTTTGAAAAAAATTGTTCATTGGTTTTTCCTTCCAAACAAGAGATCATGTTTGAAAAAAATTGTTTTTTGTATCCCGCATAATCTTCGCAGAAAATATCGACAGTTAATGGCATACAAGTTCTCAGATCGACTAGTAAAAACCGCTTAGGGGTATCAACTTTTAATCAATCCAATTCAACATGAGTGAAATTATGGTGGGCAAAAGCCGAAGCGTGGCAACAACGAGTCACCATTGTTTCCTGAAAAATGTTACAAATTTAAACAGATTAGAATTTTTTTCATTTTTCATTTTTTTTCTTAAATTTAACAAGCAACTACTGCAAAGTTCTAAACATTTAAAAGCAACTACTACAAAGTTCTAAAATCGGTCCGGAAAAACGGGTCGGTGGATCAATTTGAAAATTTACACGGTTATTGGAGGTACATTAAGCTGAAAAATAAACGTAGCGACATTAGTTTTTCTACCAATATTTGTAATGGAGTAGTAGATTTACTGAAAAACCATAAAATGTCATTTTTTGTCCTATTTTTCAAACTACTGTTAATGGTGAAAAAATGATTTTTTTTTCTCAAAAATCAACGAAAGGGTCTTGTACGAAATTGATTCAAGTTTTTAAAGCTGCCCAATAATTTACTGTGCGATCATTGGTTGCTGTGATATCATTTATCAAACACAAAAGGAACATTTTTTTATTATACGTCGGATATCTCAGCAAAAAGTTAACGTAGAGAGACCACAAAAAAACCAAATCGGAACTGAATAAACAAGCTAACGGACCTATGCATTGATTTAACTGTAAAAAATCCCTTGACAAAATAAAATTGGAAGAATTATTTTCTCGCTATCTCTTATGATTGCGCGATAACCGTAGCTCACAAAATTATTTTGCCAAAAGATCTCAAACTAGAAACTTGAAGCTTAATAATGTTTTTCTTTATCATCTTGATACGACTATTTTTAACGTTGATACAGCCTTTCAAAAAACACGTTAAAAAGTGACAAAATTTTTTGTTTCTTTAATTTTTTGGGGTTGGGTATAAAAAGTGATATATTTTTGATAATTTTCAGTCAATCGAAACGAAGCGCTCGTCTTTGACTGTTAAAGCAATCTAAGAAACTACAGTTAAAATTTCAAGTCGATTGCTCGAACATTGTTTGAGTTTTGCTCCGTCCCGATACCAAAAACATGGTTTTGAAAAAAACGTGTTTGAAGCCAACGGTTTCAAAGACGCTACAGCTGAACAAGTTTTTTTCGCGTAATCTAATGCCACCTATTGCTCGAAAATAAAACTATTTTTAGTTGGTGACTTCGTCCCCACCATAGGCTTACAAGAGTTAAGAACTGCGCCTACCGGCATGAGACATCGCCAAAGACGGTTTTCAGCGGCGGAGACTTCCTTAAAAAATAGCCCCAAAACCACTTTATAATGGTTTTTTCAGCTACAAAGGAATATGCATCATATTTTTCAAGGTTCCAAGGATTTCTTAAAAGTGTTTCAAACAAAACGATTTTTTGAAAATTTTACACCGATGACCTCTAAACAATTCGTGATAGTAAATTTTTACCGCTCTTTTGTAGAGCGAGACTTCTCCGATCGTCATTGCTAGAAAATTCGATCTTTGGAGAAACCTGCCGAAGATGAATTCCGGCAGAGAGAAAAAATGCTAAACGAATTTTTTTTAGCATAATTAGTAATAATTTAGTAATAATAAAATTTTACCACTCTTTCGCAGAGTGAGACCCGGTCGATCTCATTCGCTCTCGAATTTGGTCGGCCGCGGACAACCTGCCGAGGATAAGCCATGGCAGAGAAAAAAATGCCGATCGCAATTATTTAAACAAAGAGCATTGTAAAATTTTTTAAGTTTCCAAGGACTTTTTTAAAGTGCTTCCAACAAAACGATTTTTCGAAAATTTTACACCGATGACCTCTAAACAATTCGCGATAGTAAAATTTTACCGCTCTTCTGTAGAGCGAGACTTCTTCGATCGTCATTGCTAGAAAATTCGATCTTTGGAGAAACCTGCCGAAGATGAATTCCGGCAGAGAGAAAAAATGCTAAACGAATTTTTTTTAGCATAATTAGTAATAATTTAGTAATAATCAAATTTTACCACTCTTTCGCAGAGTGAGACCCGGTCGATCTCATTCGCCCGCGAATTTGGTCGGCCGCAGATAACCTGCCGAAGATAAGCCATGACAGAAAAAATGCCGATCGCAATTGTTTAAACAAAGAGCATTGTAAATTTTTTAAGTTTCCAAGGACTTTTTTAAAGTGCTTCCAACAAAACGATTTTTCCAAAATTTTACACCGATGACCTCTAAACAATTCGCGATAGTAAAATTTTACCGCTCTTCTGTAGAGCGAGACTTCTCCGATCGTCATTGCTAGAAAATTCGATCTTCGGAGAAACCTGCCGAAGATGAATTCCGGCAGAGAGCAAAAATGCTAAACGAATTTTTTTTAGCATAATTAGTAATAATTTAGTAATAATAAAATTTTACCACTCTTTCGCAGAGTGAGACCCGGTCGATCTCATTCGCTCGCGAATTTGGTCGGCCGCAGACAACCTGCCGAAGATAAGCCATGGCAGAGAAAAAAATGTCGATGGCAATTGTTTAAACAAAGAGCATTGTAAAATTTGTTAAGTTTTCAAGGATTTTTTAAAAGTGCTTTCAACAAAACGGTTTTTCGAAAATTTTACACCGATGACCCCTAAACAATTCGCGATAGTAAAATTTTACCGCTCTTCTGTAGAGCGAGGCTTCTCCGATCGTCATTGCTAGAAAATTCGATCTTTGGAGAAACCTGCCGAAGATGAATTCCGGCAGAGAGAAAAAATGCTAAATGTATTTTTTTTCTGCAGTAATAATAAAATTTTACCACTCTTTCGCAGAGTGAGACCCGGTCGATCTCGTTCGCTCGCGAATTTGGTCGGCCGCGGACAACCTGCTGAACCTGCTTCTCTGCCATGGCAGAGAAAAAATGCCGATCGCAATTGTTTAAACAAAGAGCATTGTAAAATTTTACCACTCTTTTGTAGAGTGAGTCTCGAGCGATCTCGGTCGTGATTCGAGATTTTAGCAGAGGTCGAATTCGTCGATGATGAGCGACATCGAGATGCCAAATAGTCTTCGAGCTTATTTGTTTAAATTAATTAAAAAAGAATGGGGAAATGCTAGCACCCTTCCACCATACGAGTCTCTAGCAAACCCTGTTTGCTAGAAAGTTCAACCATAATGAAATTTCAACCGATGACCGCCGTCGACAAAAAAATCGAATCGGGGGCATTTGTTTAAACAATGCGCGATCGCAAAATTTCACCACTCTTCCGTAGAGCGAGGCTAGCGATCTTGATTGTTCGAGAAGCTGACCAGCAAAAATGCTGCCAAATATGAACCCTGGCAGAGATATAAATGCTGAACGCATTTGTTTAAATAACGAGCATTGCAAAATTTTACAACTCTTTTGTAGAGTGAGTTTCGAGCAATTTCGGTCGCTCGAAATTTTGGCAGGGATCGAAATCGTTAACGATAAACGGCATCGATGTTACAAATTGTGCTGGAGATTATTTGTTCAAATGAATTAAAAAAGTATGGGGAAATGCCTGAGTCTTTTGGTTGTGGCCGTCGTCGAAAAAAAATCGATTTGATGGCTGCATATACAATGTTAAATGCAACAAAGTTTCACCGCTCTCCTGCCGAGCGAGCGCATGCTTCCAATCCAAGCGTACCGTGGTCGCTACGCATAGTTGTGTGAATGTGTGATACGCACATATATGTAAGGTGCTTGCGTACGACCGAACGGCATGCGAGAACGGATTCGTTCTTTCTGCAACGCAGTCGGCAAACACACACACGCACGCACGGACGCACGCACGCACGCACGCACGCACACGCGCGCGCGCGCTCAGCGATCGCCGTCTATTTGGCTTCGACTCTTCGTCCCAGTGCGAAGCATCGAAACCGAATTCGCGATCGCTGCGCTGTCCGTCGGTAGCGACTCGTAGCTAAAAACTACGAGATCTGCGCTACCGACGTAACGAGAGGCCGCGTCGACATTTTCTGACGTGTGGCACATGGCCTTAAGGCCTTAGGGCACTCTAGAGGCCGCAAAAATTGGTTTTTTGGGGATTTTTTTTTCAGCAAAACTACAAAATAAATCGGGATTACAAAAAAGGGTGTTTATTATACATATCAGTGACTGTATACAATAATATTGTTGAAGCTATTCATTTAAAAATGGCGGCTGTGCAGCGATTATCTTAAAACTGCATTTTTTAAGTTGGCCGGAAACATAACTCAGACAATTTGTAACCGATTCACTTGAAATGTTGAATATATCTTGAAAAATACATTGTCTATGGAAGTACATAGGATTTTTCTTTTATATTGCATAGTTCATTTGTTATTAACAATTATCTGACGATTTTTTAGGCTTAAAAGTTTGGATATACCAGTCGATATTTCTTGCTCCATTAAAAGCTACATAGCTTCGTAAAAAAAAAGATAACCAAATTTTCCGAACGGCGTTTTGAAGGGAACAAATTGAGCTTTATTTTGCTTTTTGGAACATTTTTTAATGATTTTTTTTCGACTCAATACGCACTTTTGTACGTGACTGTTTTTCGATTTTTTTTCGACCATCGAGAATTGAGCGCATGCAAACAAAATTTGTCACACTTATCCATGATAAACATGAACGGGGTAGCAGGAGCTCCATTTTCGTTTTTTTTTTTAATTTGGTACAATTTTTTTCGCAAAGTTTATTCATTTTTAGCTAAAAAAGACTAATTCTAGATATCGCAATGTAACTCAAGAACTAGAGGGTTTAAGAAGAAATGTCAAAGATGTAAAAAGTAGCGTAAGTTTGTACTGGATAGCCTGGCATTTTTAAAGAATTTTCCTGTGAGATTTTTTCTCACAGGAAAATTCGTGACGCTCATTAATCCGATAGAATTGGAGTAAGACTGTATATGGGAGCATTCTTTCATGTATACATTGTTTATGAAGGTACGTAAGGTTTTTCTTTTATATTGCATAGTTAATTTGTTATTAACAATTATCTGACGTTTTTTTAGGCAACTTTTTGGAGAGTGAAAAATTTCGTCAGATAATTATTAATAACAAATGAACTATGCAATATAAAAAAAAAATCCTACGTACTTCCATAGACAATGTATTTTTCAAGATATATTCAACATTTCAAGTGGATCGGTTGAAAATTCTGTGTTCTGTTTCCGACCAACTTAACAAATTCAGTTTTGAGATGAACACTGCACAGCCGCTATTTTGAAATTAATCGCTTCAAAAAAATTATTGTACACAGGCACTGATATGTATGATAAACACCCTTATTTGTAATCTCGATTTATTTTGTAGTTTTTCTGGAAAAAAATCCCTGAAAAGCTTATTTTTTCGGCCTCTAGAGTGGCCTAATCTCTTAATAACGATGGCAATTTGGTTATAAAAAATGGTTGGTTTTCATTTAATTCTATGTATAATGCATAAAAATATTACATTTTTTATCAAAATGATTCCAAAGTAACCCTTAATCCCGTGCGGAAAACTGATAGGGCATCCCTAATAAAAATAAGGGCCTTTCAGAGCTTCCCTAGTGCTTTCCCTAGTAGGGATTTCCACAATGGGCCCAGACTTGGCCATTATCGGGATCAACTTGTAGGGATTTCCACAATAGGCCCCGACTTGGCCATTATGGGGATAAACCTGTAGGGACTTCCACAATAGGACCCGACTTGGCCATTATAGGGACAAACCTGTAGGGATTTCCACAATAGGCCCAGACTTGGCCAGTATAGGGATAAACAAGTAGGGATTTCCACAATGGGCCCAGATCTGACTATTGTAGCGATACACCAGTATAAATAACTTAGGCTACATGGTTGATGGTATTTCAATTATTCAAATCGATTACATACATCGATCGAATAATATTATCGAACGCAAATTGGGAAAAAGCGTAAGGGCATTAGCAAATAAAAAATCAACGATGAACACAAATATTCAGACAAACATCAGATAGTATTTATTTATCAAATTAAAGTAATCTTTTAAATAGATACAAACAATTACTCATGGTTTCACTCATACATGGAGTAATGCTAGCGCATAAGTGTGAACAGTCTCAACCGGTTTTCTCGACATTTTTATGGCAACTAATTTCCGCTCAATACTCATCATAGGGAAAATTATTTTTTCTAAAGACTTCGCTGATATTTCCCATTCATAAACTTTATCTGACTGTGTAGGATAAGTAAATAAATTGGTCTTTGTTTTCCAGATCTTTCCCTCAATGGAAATAGATTCTAGTGATTCAGTAGACCCATATATGTTTTTTTATTTCTACTACACATCCATTCCTTAGAATGGATGTGTAGTGGAACATTTTTGTTTAAATAATGCAAAAGACTTGCAGGGGGGGTGGGGTGCAGGATGCGTTAAGTCTCATCGAGATGACTCATCTACGTGGACCTTGCAGAAAAACAAGTGAATTACGTGGTGTATTTTTTCCCCGTGATATATTGATATTTTTCCGTGATATATTAATGATTGAGAATTACTTATTCAATTACTAAATAATTTCCTAATTGAAACTAAGATAATATTACTTTTATTGGAGTCATTAATACTTTATACAGCGGACACATAATATCGCTCCTTCGCGTTCTGTACCCTTACAGACTCATTTCAGACTGTGAATATAACTATAATCAATGTGATAATCTTATAATTTCAAACTTAAGTGTTACAAGCTATCACAATTCTTAAAAATGTTGTCGTAGTGGATAGTTCCTCAAAAATAAATGTTTGCAGTGAAAAGACGTCGCCTCACATTATTTTTTGTATTTTTTTATCATGGCAGTTTGTCATAATTCCCGAATAGAAATTTCTTAGGGTTAGCCTGACCAGGATCAGGCCCCGATCGGGGTGTGACACGGGTAACACCTATTACGGACATCCTGATCCGGCCCCGATCGGGCCGGAAGTATTTAGGCCCTAAATCAGGCTATACTAAAATGGCCCTACTAAGGCCGTCCCTCATAAGTTCCTACTAAGGCTTTCCCCGATAGGGCCCTACCAAGGCTTGTCCTGATAGGTCCTAATAAGGCTTTCCATGATAGGGCCTTACTAAGGCTGTCCCTAATGTGGCCCTACTAAGGTTTTCCCCGATAGGGCCCTACCAACGCTTGCCCTAATAGGCCCTACTGTGGCTTTCCCTGATGAGGCCATAAATAGGCTTGCCCTATAACTGCCTCAGCAGTCGATAGATGCACATAACCTCTTATTTTCCACATGGAAACTTCGATTTTACAGCATCGTAGCTTCGGAGTTTCGACGCATTTCTGAATTCTGTTTAAAAAAAGGTGCTATGGACTGTCACGACAAAAAACATTATGCAACTCGGATGCGTGTTAGAAGATTTCGGCAGCTTTGTAAGGCGAAGAGAGAGAGAGGAATTATATATATATATTTTAAAAATTACTTTTATTATATATATATATAAGGTTAAGTTTCAAAAATCTATAGCATGTTATTCGATAAACCTCTTTAATTGTCACAATGATATTAACTAATTGATATACTTTATGTGATACAACAAATATTTATAGGAATTCATTTGGTCTCTTATGTCATATCTGGGACCAAGATGTTACAAGCGCTCGGTAGCATAGTAGCAGCGTGCCTAGCTTTGGGTAGGTAGGTACGAGGTTCGATTCTCATATGGGCGAAATATTTTCTTCGAACAAAAACATTTCAGCAGGCCAGGGAATGACGAATTATGAAACAAAATCATTGTAGTGGAACTCTAAATTAAGTGGTTCGTTCCATATTGGATTTTCGAAATATTATACGCATTTCTTTGTGATCAGGCAACCTGATAGGGGCCTGATCAGGCATCCAGGTCAGGCCCATATGTGACACAACGTTACATTTCCTAGTAGGGCCCTTTCAGGCTGCCTTATTAGTGCCCTACCGGGGCAGTCAGGCACCCTGATCGGGCCCTGATTTGGGCCCCATCAGAATTTCTACGCGGGAAAGGCTCACATGCAAATACGCAATCAGATTTCTACGCGCACACACATACATACACACGTACACCTCATGGTTTTGATGAGGCGCCATTGAGGCAACTTATAAGGTCCCGGTCGTTGCGCCTTTAATGGCCCTTGTTGACAAAGTGTGACCGGCCGCTAACGGCCCTCATGTGGCTTCAAGATTAGGGCCCGAATAAAGTTAGGGAAATATTATTGGGGCCCGATCACGGCCCCAAATCAATTTCCGCACGGGATTTTTGACATAAGTTGCATTTCAATGCCCTGTCAAAGAACTTTTACGAGGGTGGGGTTAAAAGTTTCCGGCCTGACCAAGAGATGGTGCCACTAGATCTAGTTTTGGAGCGGCGTCCTACAGTACCATTCCCACCGAGCTAGTATGTACAGTTTCAGCCCAATCGCTACGTTAGTTTGAGTTTGAGAGCACATTGCGCGAGACGCTTCCGTTGTTTTCGTAAAAATGGAAAAACGTGCTGTCATCAAATACTTCCATTTGAAAGGTTTTACACCAAAACAAATAAAAGAAGAGATGGATTCAACACTAGGAGACTCCTCCCCATCATATTCAATTATTAAGCAGTGGGTTTGTGAATTTAAAATGAGTCGTGTGAGCACCTCTGACGAGCCTCGCTCAGGACGGCCCGTTGAAGTCACAACTTCAGAGATGATTGAAAAAATCCATAAAATAGTGTTGGAAGACCGCAGCTTGAAAGTGCATGAGATAGCTGAGACCTGTAGGATGTCAGCTGAACGTGTGCGAAATATTTTGCACAACCATTTGAACATGGAAAAGCTGTGTGCAAGGTGGGTGCCGCGTTTGCTAACGCTCGACCAAAAA
This sequence comes from Ophion obscuratus, assembly GCA_964007375.1. Classification (NCBI taxonomy): domain Eukaryota; kingdom Metazoa; phylum Arthropoda; class Insecta; order Hymenoptera; family Ichneumonidae; genus Ophion; species Ophion obscuratus. Next base: position 68,431,360 of record OZ023313.1, on the reverse strand, counting down.
CTGCTTCGAAAAACCATTTCTACCGACAATTTGGCGCTGTATAGGCGTAATCCAAACGAGATTTTGCGTAGATTCATAACTATTGATGAGACATGGGTCCATCCCTACACTCCTGAAAATAAAGAACAGTCAAAACAGTGGGTTGGAAAAGGGGAACCAACCCCAAAGAAGGCAAAAACAATTTTATCGGCAAACAAGGTTATGGCTACTGTTTTTTGGGATGCGAGAGGAATTATATACATTGTTTACCTTGAAAAGGGTAAGACTATCACTGGTCAATACTACGCAGAGTTATTGCAACGTTTGAAGCACGAGGTGCAAATTAAACGACCTCATTTGGCGAAGAAAAAAGTTTTGTTTCATCACGATAACGCCCCAGCGGATTCGTCGATTGTTGCCATGCCCAAAATCCACGAATTGAAGTTTGAATTGATGCCGCATCCTCCCTACTCTCCAGACTTAGCCCCCAGCGACTATTACCTGTTTCGTAACCTCAAAGAATGGCTTAGCGGAAAAAGATTTAAGAGCATCGAAGAAATTATCGAAGCTGTAAATCAGTATTTTGAGGAGCTTGACGAATCTACGTTTAAAACTGGTATAACTAAATTAGAACACCGTTATGAGAAATGTATCAGTGTTGATGGAGATTATGTTGAAAAATAAAGCAAAGAAAAATTTTTAAACATCGTTTTTCTTGGTCAGGCCGGAAACTTTTCACCCCACCCTCGTACACATTAAAAAATGTATATATTAAATTGTAAGGGAGTGGTGGAGCTTGACTTTCCTATACATTTAATAGCCAAAGGAGACACTGTTCTATTGGAGCAAGAAAAGTTGGTAACCAGGATGTTAAAAAAAACGTTATCTACATTAAACTTCCAAAACCTGTTCAAACTAGCCCCGTTTTACGGTATTAATTGTCAGGCTTTGCGGGTAGAGGAGACTGGAGCATTTGGGAAGGTCCGTGCCTTTGTAACGAAAATACCGGAGACTCATTGATCTCTCCGGAGGGAACAACGGCTCTAACAATTGGTAGATTCTTCGTAAGTGGCAGCGCGGGGACGCAAGCTGCTCACGCGACACTATACCGTTGTCTGTACAAGGTGGGCACATGCATACGGAACGAGCAGTTAGTCCTCCCAAAGTTAGTGCGCGCACGAGGTATGCTCCTCCACACGAGTGAGTAATTACACTCGATCCTAATTGCAGAGTTTGGTTGTAAATCAACCACTTCGAACGAAGCTCCTTATTAAAGTCTGTTATTTCCCGACGGTAAATCCTCCGAGCCCGCCTACCTGCTCCGTATACGCGGAGAAAACAATCTGCGATACCTTCAATTTGTATACGCTTGAGGAAAAGTAAACGTCTGCCGTGACAAATGTTGCGGAGAGCTCAAAGAAGCGCCAATCGTATATATTACGCGCACGTATAACCTACCTGCTCGATCTGAGCGAAAGCCCAAACGACTCGCTCTTTCTCGAGCTTCGCTTTTCTCTTCCAAAGCCAAACACCAATCCGAACAAAGCCTCAAATTATTTATATGTAAAAAAACATTTAAAAAAAACAACCTTTTATTTAATGTACTAAAAAGTAGAAAATATTTTTTGTTACCTAGTCACCTATATGTGTCTATAAAAGGAACGCTTGGGGCGCTCAACTTTTCAAATGTTCAATACATTTCATGACTTCAGTTTCATTAACCGTATTTCATTTCGCGGAATAGTAATTGGAGAAAAAGTATCATCACCCGTTTGTACTCAGTTTTAGGATTCTTATTTAAGAAATCTAAGGTCGTTTTACGGTAAATTAAATAGAGTTGAAATGATAACGGATTTTTAATATGTAAATTTAAGATTATATTTTTAAATTTTGGGCGCCCCGAGCTTTTATTTATAGTCGCATATAGGTAACTGGGGAAAACAAATATTTTTGACTTTTTAGTACATTAAATAAAAGCTTGCATTTTTTAAATATTTTTTTTTTACATATAAATTATGTTTAAGGAGTGAGGTCTAGTTGGAACGTTAAAAAAAGGCCTTTTTTCCGATTTTTTTTCGGCCAAAAGATAAAATAATTTACAACAAAAGTTCTTCCGTTTAAAAGATATATATTTAATGTAAACATTATAATTTTTTTAAAGAAATATGTTTCAAAATAAGCCGATACGTATCAATGGCCGAGGACGCTGCAAAAAAAAACAGCTTTTGCGGTGATCACTCTCACGCTGTGACGGATTATTTGAAACCAACAAAACAGGGGGGAATCTTTAGTTAATGATATAATGCCCCGGTTGAACGAAGGGTTTTGAAAAATTTTCATTTTTCACAAAATGGCGGACGTTGAAAGTCAAAAGTGTTGATTTGACCAAAATTTCACTTACAAAAATTGACTATAAAAAAAAATAATTGTCAAAAAAAAATCCTTCGTTCATCCGGAGGAAAACTATGTATAGAAGAAGTGATATAAATTTCAACCCGATCGATAAAGCCGTTCTCGACTTACATTGATCACCGACTTCGAAAACACGGTTTTGAGAAAAACGAGTTTAAAGTTTTGAGTTTACTTTATATGGCTCAAACACGGCGTCCTTAAAGGTTATGTATTTCGGCGAATAATGGTCTGATTTACATTCAATTAGTCGGAAAATACTCGTAAGATATTATACGTTTAGAAAATGAAGAAAAAAAAATCGATTTTTTTTAAATTCTAATTAGTAGTAGTTTACAAGTTTGGACGTTAGTTTTGGAAGTTAAGAACATGGAATGCTTGTAAAAAATGACAAAGACACGGAGAGGGAGAGAGATTGACTTTGAACTTACGAATAATTGCTGCATATAAACTTTTCCCATACAAGCACAGTCGGCTGAGAATTGGTTTGTATGGGTTAGTGAGATTTTATATGGATGATTGATATCGCTAATTTTACATGAAAAATTGAACATTTTATGTGTATTCTTTTTCCAGTTGAATCATGCATTGTCACCTTCTAGATGTATGTTTGCAAAATTTCAGAGTTCTGAGTAGTCGGGAAGTGGGTGGAATATCGCTTTTACGTTTTGCATCTCGCAGAAAGTCGAGTTAAATAAAAGCTTGCTACAATTCATTTGGAAAATGTCGTTACAGCTGAGAGATTTTCTTTTCCCTTACTTTCAATGTGAAGTAAAGCTGGTAATAATATATTTGAAACGTGTCGCGTACAAATCGCTCGCTCGATCGAGATTGGTGAATAAAATTGACGCCGTCACTTGCGGCGGCGGTGGCGGCGATTTCGCCCTTTGCTACGTTTAATGACTAAAAATAATTATACAGGCGATAGATATGGGAGCTATGGATATACGCGCACCTTTCTCGAGTTACTCGATCCTAAGTGAACGGATACGGGGAGGGGGTCGTCGCAGTTGTCTCTTTTGTACGATGATTATCGCGTGTAATTGGAGGCTACCCGTGAATCAGCCTGGAATATCTCGAAGATCGAGTTAAACATTGTTCCGATAAGCGTGCAGAATGCGACTATAATTTCATTCGCTCTGAACCAAATTCCAATATCTACCAATATCGAGCCTTTCGCCGTCATCTACGTGCGACACTTTCATCGTAGGTCAATTTCCCGATTCTCTCGGCAAATTGCTCCATCTTTTTCTTTTTTTTTTTCATCGCGAAAATTTCATTTTCCCTGGGGAAACGAGGCTCACGCCCTCGCTCGTCAAGACGCGCACGATCTTACAAAAATTCTCACTGTCTCTCTGATGGTTATTGCAATCTCAAGCCCACCCGGGCACTGTATCTTTACAGTTTCATTTTTACTAATGGAAGAGAGAGAGAGAGAGAGAGAGAGAGAGAGAGAGAGAGAGAGAGAGAGAGAGAGAGAGAGAGAGAGAGAGAGAGAGAGAGAGAGAGAGAGAGAGAGAGAGAGAGAGAGTGAGTGAGTGAGTGAGTGAGTGAGTGAGTGAGTGAGTGAGTGAGTGAGTGAGTGAGTGAGTGAGTGAGTGAGTGAGTGAGTGAGTGAGTGAGTGAGTGAGTGAGTGAGTGAGTGAGTGAGTGAGTGAGTGAGTGAGTGAGTGAGTGAGTGAGTGAGTGAGTGAGTGAGTGAGTGAGTGAGTGAGTGAGTGAGTGAGTGAGTGAGTGAGTGAGTGAGTGAGTGAGTGAGTGAGTGAGTGAGTGAGTGAGTGAGTGAGTGAGTGAGTGAGTGAGTGAGTGAGTGAGTGAGTGAGTGAGTGAGTGAGTGAGTGAGTGAGTGAGTGAGTGAGTGAGTGAGTGAGTGAGTGAGTGAGTGAGTGAGTGAGTGAGTGAGTGAGTGAGTGAGTGAGTGAGTGAGTGAGTGAGTGAGTGAGTGAGTGAGTGAGTGAGTGAGTGAGTGAGTGAGTGAGTGAGTGAGTGAGTGAGTGAGTGAGTGAGTGAGTGAGTGAGTGAGTGAGTGAGTGAGTGAGTGAGTGAGTGAGTGAGTGAGTGAGTGAGTGAGTGAGTGAGTGAGTGAGTGAGTGAGTGAGTGAGTGAGTGAGTGAGTGAGTGAGTGAGTGAGTGAGTGAGTGAGTGAGTGAGTGAGTGAGTGAGTGAGTGAGTGAGTGAGTGAGTGAGTGAGTGAGTGAGTGAGTGAGTGAGTGAGTGAGTGAGTGAGTGAGTGAGTGAGTGAGTGAGTGAGTGAGTGAGTGAGTGAGTGAGTGAGTGAGTGAGTGAGTGAGTGAGTGAGTGAGTGAGTGAGTGAGTGAGTGAGTGAGTGAGTGAGTGAGTGAGTGAGTGAGTGAGTGAGTGAGTGAGTGAGTGAGTGAGTGAGTGAGTGAGTGAGTGAGTGAGTGAGTGAGTGAGTGAGTGAGTGAGTGAGTGAGTGAGTGAGTGAGTGAGTGAGTGAGTGAGTGAGTGAGTGAGTGAGTGAGTGAGTGAGTGAGTGAGTGAGTGAGTGAGTGAGTGAGTGAGTGAGTGAGTGAGTGAGTGAGTGAGTGAGTGAGTGAGTGAGTGAGTGAGTGAGTGAGTGAGTGAGTGAGTGAGTGAGTGAGTGAGTGAGTGAGTGAGTGAGTGAGTGAGTGAGTGAGTGAGTGAGTGAGTGAGTGAGTGAGTGAGTGAGTGAGTGAGTGAGTGAGTGAGTGAGTGAGTGAGTGAGTGAGTGAGTGAGTGAGTGAGTGAGTGAGTGAGTGAGTGAGTGAGTGAGTGAGTGAGTGAGTGAGGAATAATGATTAC
>OZ023313.1:68314709-68425988 GCA_964007375.1 Ophion obscuratus | reverse complement strand
GAGTAACGCCCGCTGATTCGTCAAAGCGACACGATCGCGGCTCGCCTTATAATTGTCCCCCGCCGGCTTTCTGCGCCCTGAGGGACAAATCCTGGAGAATTTACGGTGGCAAGAAAATGTGTGGCAATAAGCGCATGAGAGCGATCTGACACCGAAGAAACGCGGCGCGACGGCGTTCTCGTGCGAATCGAGAGAGTACGTGCTCCACCTGGGGGGCCTTAAGAAATCAAGACGGGGAGACAGGAATTATCGATCAAATCGCAAACTCCCTTTCTCTCTCTCTCTCTCTCTCTCTCTCTCTCTCTCTCTCTCGTAAACACACAGACACATAAATAGCGATGTTTTCGCCTCGTCCAACGATGATAGTGATCGTAGCCGCGAGCATGGCGATCTCTATCGTTTCTTCTTTTTACGCGAAGCTGCCGCGCAGCCCTCGAGCTCGATCTTGTGTCCATCACGGAGACTCGTCAGTCGCCGCTGTGCACCAACGTGACGTTTTATTTCTTCCTCGGACCCGTTTCGAACCAGAGACGGTCATCGATAATGGAAAGCGTATAAAAATCGCTCGAAGGTGCGATTATTCGGATTAGCCCAAAAAACGGAATGATGCCTACCGAAACCTTCATTTCGTACTCAGTATTTAGACTCGATTCTATTTTTCTCAAATACAATATATATATATATTCCAAGAAAGTTATTTGCACGCGGTTAAAATGTTGTGAAAAAACAAACAAGTAGGGTCAGAGTGGGATCAGTGGCTTATTTTTTTCAGAAGTCTATAACCGCCTAACCGTTCTCACAATCTCAATGAAACTTTGACTAAACGTGAGGTGTGTTCAATGGCTACATTTTGTTAAAATACACTGAACGACCGAACCCAACAGATATTGAGATAACAACCATTTTTTCAAAATGGGATTTGACCCACTGTGTACTTGGGGGTGTACACAGTGAAACATGCCTAATTTCACAGTCAAACAAAATATCAAAATCAAGAAAAATTTAAAGAAAATTACCCTGATCCACTGTCCACTTGTAGGCAATGGAGTACTTTTCTCTATACAATGGTGAGTATTGTCCAGTAAACAATAGAAAAATTAATTTAAAAAAGACAGCATTTTATGAGATCAATAACAATCATTTATTGAATATTAATCAACAATGAGTACCTACTTGATGAGGTAGTACAAGTACCTATCTAAATCACAATGCGAAAATATTCATATTATGACTTACCTCTGTGTACCTCGAAAAATTGAGCCACTGTGTACCGACCCTCTCTTTTTTTCTAAAGCGGATACTGACAAGTTTCTATTTTTGTTAGGTTTACAAATACAATGCTCGAATACCGCAATATACCTGTATATTGTGGGAGAGAAATGACTTCGAACATAACTGCGATAGGTAACAAAGCAAAAACCATACAAAATGAGCTGGTTTTTCAACTTTTGACACCAAAAACAATATAAAATCGCTTCTCATAACCGAATTGCGTGGGAGAGACTCACAGACGCGTTCAAATCTATCGGCACCTGAGTGCGGTTGAGGGGTTAGGCCGCAGTAACGGGTATAAAATCATGTGCGAATTTAATAATTTTTTTTCGTGTGAAGAAGTGATTCACTCATAATATTAATTACACATCTATTTAGTATGAATATCAAGCTGTTAGAAAATATAAATATACTTTTTTTTCGATGTACAAAATGGCCGACTGCTAATATTTTCTTTTATCTTTTTTTTAGGCGCTCCGTGGCGTGACATTTAGCATCCACAATTTTTTACCTAGAACAAAAAACAAAAATTCTCGTCAATCTATATTAGAATACCTACAGAAGTACGTACTGAATGAAAAAAATATCGTTTTATTCAAAAGTTGTAAGTATTTGAATGAATTTTCAGTGAAAAATTTCGTACAAAACTGCTCATAAAATGAAAAGTTTTCGATTTATCAGAAATTCCCTACGTACTTCTCTGCGAAATGCTATTGAGAACATAACTTTTAAAATTGAAGTAAACCGAGTGAAAATTGTTGAAGTTATTCGTCACGCCAATTGGAAAAAGCTCTTACGAGAAAAACGCGTTTAAAGTTTTAGGTACTCTATGGCCGTGCCAGAGCTGCCCGAGCAGAAATCTAATCAGGCTGCCTGAGGATCCATCAGGCCCGGATCAGGGGTCAATAAGGCGCCCTGATCAGGCCCGCCTGGTTTCAGCCAGACAGGGGTCTGAGCAGGGATCAATAAGGCGCCTTGATCAGGCACGCCTGATTTGCGCCAGACAGGGGCCTAAGCAGGGATCAATAAGGCGCCCTGATCAGGCACGCCTGATTTGCGCCGGATAGGAGCCTGATCAGGCATTAATAAGGCGTCCTGATCTGGCACGCCTGATTTGCACCGGATGGGAGCCTTATCAGGTGTCGATAAGGCACCCTAGTCAGGCACGCCTGATTTGCGCCGGATAGAAGCCTTATCTCGCTTGAAGCTCGTCACTCCGTAACCTCTCCTCTCTAGGACTAGACAGCGCCTCTGTCGGTGAAGCCTCACGAAATATTTTGACAGCTGCACACGCAGGCACGCGAAATATATGAAAACAATGGTTATCAACCGAAAGTGCGTGTCGTCAAAATTTATTTCAAAATCTTTTTTATCATAAATAAATATTGATGTTAATTTTTTTGTATTATTATTATATGGAATCACAACTTTTGTATATAATACGGGCAGCCAGTCCCGTATTATATACGTAGAACAAAGCGCAACAGCCACGCCGTAGCTACATCGACACATCTCGTTCGGTTCATCAATTTCTCCCGAAGAAAGGCAAGCCCTTCAATAAAGTGCAGTGCATACAAAATCTCAAGTAAAGTATATTTGCGATTATACTGTGGATTATCTACACATGAACAGTGATAATATATAAAATACGACTTGGTGGGCGAAGACTATGCGGCGTAGCTTAACCTCACTTTGTCACTTTCGCACCATTTGTATATATATAGTGTGATATATTTCGTATCAAGAAAAAATGTTCAACAGTACAAACATACGTATATGTACATAAATGTACTCATACATACGTGCAAGGACCAGATGACGAGAAATAATTGCGCAAATTGCATTTTGTACCGTCGAACATTTTTTTCTCAATAATATATATACAACACTATATATATACAAATGATGCGAGAACGACGAAAAGAGATTGAGCTACGCCACTACGAGGTACAGCATTTTTAAATAATTATTAATTATTAATTATCTCAAGAGGATATATCGGTCGGAGCCTATATCGCTCACTTTTCCCTGGTCGAATATATCTATACTTATGATAAATATAGATATACCCGACAGGGGAGTGGTGGCGCTCCCTAGGTCCGACTGATATATGCTCTTAATGTAAAGATGTGATTTTTCTATGCATATTTACTAATTTTTCTATGTATTCAAAATATTTCAGATGCAATTTTGACAAAGTATGATGGTACTCCCCACGCAGGTTCTATCAAAGAGAAACAAATTTCGGATGGGCTAGCGGCGGTCATAAACAGTGCGAAAGATGGGAACGGTCATCGCCAAAACCGGAACAAAAACTAAACGATCAAGTCAAATAAAATAAAAACTTAAACTTTAAAAAAATGTTTTCATATTTTTAATAGCGTTAGTCAACTTGATAACGTGTAACTGCGATAATAATTTAATAAATTTTGATCTATTTTTAAACAAAAAATTAATCAAATGATTGAGCCAGATGACACGCATGTCTAAGGCTGGATGAGGCACCTGATCCGAGCCCGATAAGTTGCTTGATCCGAGCCAGATATAGTGCCTAATCCGAGCCTGGTAAGGTGCCTGATCCGGGCCAGATAAAGTGCCTGATCCGGACCTGATCAGAGCCTGATAAGGTGCCTGATCCGGACCTGAATATGCAAAAACGTTACATCCCTGATCAGGGCCGGACTAAATTTGCCTGACCCGGTCCGGATTTGCTATTGCGGCAGCCTGATCCGGCCCGGATTTCACCCTGAACAAATTTCTGCTCGGGACGCTCAAAGTCGGTGAAAAAAACATTTTCTTGCTATAAATCTCATAGTAACTTATTCTTATGTAGTCCAGTCACCTTAGCATAAGGCCTATTCAAGAGGGCCACCCTCTGGCCAATTTTTTTATAGGTTGTTTGGACCTACAAGAATATAGTCCTGAGTTTTCGGACATTTCCGAGGTATATTTTAGCAATAAAGAATTATTGAAAATTAAAAAGTGGATATTCCCGAGCAGAAATTTGTTCAGGGTGAAATCCGGACCGGATCAGGCTGCCACAATAGCAAATCCGGGCCGGGTCAGGCAAATTTAGTCCGGCCCTGATCAGGGATGTAACGCTTTTGCATATTCAGGTCCGGATCAGGCACCTTATCAGGCTCTGATCAGGCCCGCATCAAGCAACTTATCTGGTCCAGATCAGGCATCTTATCAGACCTGGGTCAGGCTCCGTATCCGGCTCGGATCAGGCACTATATCTGGCCCGGATCAGGCACCTTACCAGGCTCGGATTAGGCACTATATATCTGGCTCGGATCAAGCAACTTATCTGGCTCGGATCAGGTGCCTCATCCAGCCTGAGACATGCGTGTCATCTGGCTCAATCATTTGATTAATTTTTTGTTTAACAATAGATCAACATTTATTAAATCATTATCCCAGTTACACGTTATCAAGTTTACTAACGTTATTAAAAATACGAAAACATTTTTTTAAAGTTTAAGTTTTTATTTTATTTGACTTGATCATTTAGTGTTTGTTCCGGTTTTGGAGATGACCGTTCCAATCTTTCGCACTGTTTATGACCGCCGCTAGCCCATCCGAAATTTGTTTCTCTTTGATAGAACCTGCGTGGGGAGTACCATCATACTTTGTCAAGATTGCATCTGAAATATTTTGAATACATAGAAAAATTAGTAAATATACATAGAAAAATCACATCTTTACATTAAGAGCATATATCAGTCGGACCTAGGGAGCGCCACCGCTCCCCCGTCGGGTATATCTATATTTATCATAAGTATAGATATATTCGACCAGGGAAAAGTGAGCGATATAGGCTCCGACTGATATATTCTCTTGAGATAATTAAATAATTAATAATTATTTAAAAATGGTGTACCTCGTAGTGGCGTAGCTCAATCTCTTTTCGTCGTTCTCGCATCATTTGTATATATATAGTGTTGTATATATATATTATTGAGAAAAAAATGTTCGACGGTACAAAATGCAATTTGCGCAATTATTTCTCGTCATCTGGTCCTTGCACGTATGTATGAGTACATTTATGTACATATACGTATGTTTGTACTGTTGAACATTTTTTCTTGATACGAAATATATTACACTATATATATACAAATGGTGCGAAAGTGACAAAGTGAGGTTAAGCTACGCCGCATAGTCTTCGCCCATCAAGTCGTATTTTATATATTATCACTGTTCATGTGTAGATAATCCACAGTATAATCGCAAATATACTTTACCTGAGATTTTGTATACACTGCACTTTATTGAAGGGCTTGCCTTTCTTCAGGAGAAATTGATGAACCGAACGAGATGTGTCGATGTCGCTACGGCGTGGCTGTTGCGCTTTCTTCTACGTATATAATACGGGACTGGCTGCCCGTATTATATACAAAAGTTTTGATTCCATATAACAATAATACCAAAAAATTAACATAAATATTTATTTATGATAAAAAAGATTTTGAATCAAATTTTGACGACACGCACTTTCAGTTGATAACCATTGTTTTCATATATTTCGCGTGCCTGCGTGTGCAGCTGTCAAAATATTTCGTGAGGCTTCTCCGACAGAGGCGCTGTCTAGTCCTAGAGAGGTTACGGAGTGACGAGCTTCATGCGAGATAAGGCTTCTATCCGGCGCAAATCAGGCGTGCCTGACTAGGGTGCCTTATCGATGCCTGATAAGGCTCCTATCCGGCGCAAATCATGCGTGCCTGATCAGGGCGCCTTATTGATGCCTGATAAGGCTCCCATCCGGCGCAAATCAGGCGTGCCTGATCAGGGCGCCTTATTAATGCCTGATCAGGCTCCTGTCCGGCGCAAATCAGGCGTGCCTGATCAGAGCGCCTTATTGATCCCTGCTTAGGCCCCTGTTTGGCGCAAATCAGGCGTGCCTGGTCAGGGCGCCTTATTGATCCCTGCTCAGGCCCCTGTCTGGCTCAAATCAGGCGTGCCTGATCAGGGCTCCTTATTGATCCCTGATCCGGGCCTGATGGATCCTCAGGCAGCCTGATTAGATTTCTGCTCGGGTTTTTTAGATAATTTTTTTGGAACGCATCCTATCGAAAAAAATATCGAATAAAATTTGTTCATCATAACGTCCTCTGTAAAAAAGGTCCTGAAAAAAAGTGCTAACATTGTTAATTAAGCGGTTAATGGCAAATGAAAATGAAAATTCTCCATTTCGTTTTTGCAACCGCAATCGGGTGTTTATCAACATATCGGTTTGAAACTCGTACATGATGTAAAGGAGCTAAACCCTGCGGAGCGGAAAAAAAATCGATTATTCAAAAATTCTACTGTGGCCTTACCCCTTAATGTGAAAAAGACGCACATGTCCACTTCTGACAAACAGAAAAGGTTCAGTGTACCCACTGTTGCCACTTTGACCCTATCCGAAGCTTCGGAGGATTACTTTGGCAAAAGGCTCATTAACTTGGCTGCGTCCGTTTTAAGCTCCGTCGCAAGCGCGCAAAGTTTCTTTTTTGAAGGTTATTCGAAAAAACGAGGGACTTTGCTCTTGATGTTTCGTCGTAAGTTTATTATCGTGTGGTGCAACGATGCTGCTAAACGAGCCGCGGAACAGGGAGAGACGCCATTGGCGGGGGAAAAGAAAAGGAAACAAGATCGCGACATCGTTATAGCATGGTAACGAGCCTGTACACGTAGTTATGCTAATACCACGAAGAAGACGGGGAGAATAATTACGGCGATCTGGCGACTAAAGATATATATATATATATATATATATATATATATATATATATATATATATATATATCGTGCGCGCGGGTGCAATTCCGCGGCGCGGGATACGTCGAGAAGAGAAAAAGCGCGCGCGTGCCTTCGATACCACGAGCAAAATAACCCGATGGAATACGTAGGCGCACACACGCCGTTTGGTACACATAGAACAAAAAAGACAAGAGATATAAATGGAAGAAACAAATTGCCTGACAAATTTTCATTTTAAGCATCCGAGCTTTACGAGTCGTTGTAACACGCGCACGAGTGCTTTACGAGGGAACAAGATAAATTCTTATTACACTGACAGAAAAATTCTATTGATACACGGAGAGAATTAAAAAGTAATTTTTGTCGTGATTTCACGGTAAAAATTACCCTGATATATTTCAATGTAGTGACAAGTGGGAAAAGCATAATAATTCGTATGCGACAAGCTTTTTTTTAACTCACGATGCAGAAAATTTCAAATAAGTAGCTAAAATTTTACCTACTGTCGGTAAAATTCCTATAAGGCTGGTAAAATTTATATATCTTCCCCTCATTGTGACTGTTTTCTTTCCTCTACTGTTTTGTTTACCTTTTTTCTCCACCTTTCCCCTGTTCCCCCTCTAGCGGCCCATCCGACTTCTCCCTCTGTCATATTTCGCCGCGAAATGCCGAAGAAAAACATTTCACGACGAATGTACACAACTGGATTTCGCGAACCCGGGACCTCGCGGTCCGCAGTTTCAGAGTCGAGCACGCTAACCACTCGACCATCGCACCGGTTCCTTAGTAAAATGTATTTTTTCTTCAAAGACTGGTGCGATAATAATCATAATAATAACAGAAATAATAATAACCATAATAATAATAATAATAAATATTATTTACTATTGAAAAATTGGTACAAATTAACGCTGTTTGTTTTTTGTTGGGAAATTTTTTTTCTTCCACATAAATTGGTATACTCAACAAACGGATAAGGAGAGAAATTTAATTATTAGAATTTATTTTTCATTTAATACTGCCATTTTTTTAAAATACATTTCGTACCATCGTAGGCTCGAGTGATGTGACTAATTTGCGCACATATTATTTTGTCATGGTTAAAAATCGTAAAATCGTATTCACTCTTAAAAATTTCATAAGCAGTTGAAGTACGCAGTTTAGACGGATTTTTTTTGGGAACTCCCATCGCGCCATATAAGGAATAGATAGACCACTGAAACGAGACCGCGCACCCCTACTTAGCCCCACCACCATGCCATTCTGAAGTGAAAGGTATGAGGGGAATTTTTACCATGCAGTGCCTCAAAATTACCGTACCGTACCGCACGATAATTTTTACCGAGAACACAATACATTTTCCTATAACATTCATTAAATTTTAAAATAAATCTTAAAATAAATGTTATAAAGACGATACTTTTTTATAGACATTTTTGAAAGGCATAAAATAATAACATGCACAGTAAAATTTCGCTGATATTATAGATTTTTTAAATTTAAGTTTTGCGTATTTTGTCACACATCAAAATTCACTAGAAAATCTGGTAAAATTTTCTATCTGAAGAAGAAACTTTATTTTATTTTCGTGAAAATCTGTGTTCTACCCAGCAATAATAAGCGAATTTTCAGGGTTGTCATCTGGTTACCGTTACTGCACGGTAAGTTTTAACATTTAATTCTCTCCGTGTATGAACTAATCGCGTCTATTTGATTTTTTGTTTATTTGACTTGACTAGATTTTTCGTGCAATCAAATTTTTCCTATTGCGTTCCATTATTGAAATTATTCACTTTAAATATATTTATTTGTTCAAATAAAAATATATTCAATATCGTCCAGTAACTGATTGATTTATTTAATCCTAATAAATCTGTGATTCGGTTTCATCTGCTCAAAAAACAATTTAGTTGAATCCACTAAATGGATGTATTTGATTTTTTAAATTTTTAATTGAATAGAATTTTCGTAGAGTGAACCATTTTTGTATTTGACTGAATCGTCGGTCTTTATTGCAATGCATATATCAAAGAGGTATGGGGCTAGAGAGGATGGAGAGAGAGGAATTTTATATATATATAGATTATGTTAGAAAAATATGTAGCATGTTATTCGATAAAACTCTCTAATTCTCACAATGATATTCACTAATTGATATAGTTTATGAGATACAGCAAATAATTATAGGAATTCATTTGGTCTCTTAGCCATATTTGTGACTAACAAGGAACGTCCCTCAGGTGACACCCTTCGATTTTGTTGAAATTTGGATATGTTATAAAGCACCGAAAAGTAAGCGATACGTATTTTTTTTTATCGGCGGAAAAAACGGTTCAAAGGGGTGAAACGAACCCTCGAAAGTGGGGGGGTTTTTCGTCGATAACGTTATCGTTCTCATTTTCAATGTGTAGTGCACAAAAAATAAACATTAATGCAACTTGAAATTTTTTAATATCTCGCACCGTTAAAACGTGATCGACGAAAAAAATCCCCATTTTTTAGGGTGCGTTTCAGCCCTAAAAACCGTTTTTCCGGCAATACAAAAAAATACGTATCACTTACTTTTCGGTCCCTTGTAAGATGATACAAGCACTCGGTAGCATAGGGGCAGCGTGCGTAGCTATGAGTAGGTAGGTTCTACGTTTAATTCCCATATAGGTGAAATATTTTCTTCGATAGGAATCATCTCAAAAGGCCAGGGAATGACCAATTACGATACAAAATCATTGTCGTAAAACTCTCAATTAAGTATTTCATTTTATTTTGGATTTATGAATTTACTTTATGTATATAGTACACTTAGATTTACAGTGTACATTGTAAGCAAATAGAGATTTAGTTGAATCGAATCTTTATTTATTCAATTTGAATATATTCAATATTTAAAAAGAATAGCTGAAACAAAAAAATATCTTGGAAACAAATAAGATCGTAGTAGGCCGTGAGACATGGAAAAAACCTATTTGATTTAAAAAGATCCTATTTAAATTAAATATTTTTTATGGACGTCTCCTCTCACAAATTTCGTGACGATGAAAATTCATCCCTCCACCCACACACCGCGTGTATGTGTTTGGTATTCGTCTCGTTTGGTCTCGTCTCGTGAGGCCAAAAAATCAGTCCGACGAGCCTACAATGTTTTCAATATTAAGATTTACAAAAAAAGCATTCATCCAGTCGATATTACAGGGTTATGGGGTTATACCAGTGTGAAACTTAAAAAAAATCGATTTTTTTGTGCCTTTTTCGACAGTTTATACTTTCAAGAATATCATGATCATTTATATCATTTATATCAATACTACCAGGTGTGTAAGTATGAAACCGGAATTTGCCCATAGGTGGCGCTAGATGACGATGCAGTTACCGACACATCACGTCAGCGGTGTCTTGTTATTGTATTGATATCCGACAAAGATTTCCAACTCACAATAACACGAGTTTCATTCAGTAGCATTAGTTTATTAGAGATAAACATGTCGAGTTTTGTGCCAACAAATTACGATTTGCGGACAGCACTACTTTTTTGTTTTCATCTGAAGAAAACCGCAGCCGAATCGCATCGACCCGAGCAGAAATCTAATCAGGCTGCCCGAGGATCCATCAGGCCCGGATCAGGGATCAATAAGGAGCCCTGATCAGGCACGCCTGATTTGAGCCAGACAGGGGCCTGAGCAGGGATCAATAAGGCGCCCTGACCAGGCACGCCTGATTTACGCCAGACAGGGGCCTAAGCAGGGATCAATAAGGCGCCCTGATCAGGCACGCCTGATTTGCGCTGGATAGGAACCTGATCAGGCATTAATAAGGCGCCCTGATCAGGCACGCCTGATTTGCGCCGGATAGGAGCCTTATCAGGCATCAATAAGGCGCCCTGATCAGGCACGCATGATTTGCGCCGGATAGGAGCCTTATCAGGCATCGATAAGGCACCCTAGTCAGGCACGCCTGATTTGCGCCGGATAGAAGCCTTATCTCGCATGAAGCTCGTCACTCCGTAACCTCTCCTCTCTAGGACTAGACAGCGCCTCTGTCGGCGAAGCCTCACGAAATATTTTGACAGCTGCACATGCAGGCACGCGAAATATATGAAAACAATGGTTATCAACCGAAAGTGCGTGTCGTCAAAATTTGTTTCAAAATCTTTTTTATCATAAATAAATATTTATGTTAATTTTTTGTATTATTGTTATATGGAATCAAAACTTTTGTATATAATACGGGCAGCCAGTCCCGTATTATATACGTAGAAGAAAGCGCAACAGCCACG
The DNA here is from genome assembly GCA_964007375.1 of Ophion obscuratus. NCBI lineage: Eukaryota > Metazoa > Arthropoda > Insecta > Hymenoptera > Ichneumonidae > Ophion > Ophion obscuratus. The sequence goes on along the minus strand of OZ023313.1, from coordinate 68,414,701 downwards.
CCGTAGCTACATCGACACATCTCGTTCGGTTCATCAATTTCTCCCGAAGAAAGGCAAGCCCTTCAATAAAGTGCAGTGCATACAAAATCTCAGGTAAAGTATATTTGCGATTATACTGTGGATTATCTACACATGAACAGTGATAATATATAAAATACGACTTGATGGGCGAAGACTATGCGGCGTAGCTTAACCTCACTTTGTAGCTTTCGCACAATTTGTATATATATACTGTGATATATTTCGTATCAAGAAAAAAATTTCAACAGTACAAACATACGTATATGTACATAAATGTACTCATACATACGTGCAAAGACCAGATGACGAGAAATAATTGCGCAAATTGCATTTTGTACCGTCGAACATTTTTTTCTCAATAATATATATACAACACTATATATATACAAATGATGCGAGAACGACGAAAAGAGATTGAGCTACGCCACTACGAGGTACACCATTTTTAAATAATTATTAATTATTTAATTATCTCAAGAGGGTATATCAGTCGGAGCCTATATCGCTCACTTTTCCCTGGTCGAATATATCTATACTTATGATAAATATAGATATACCCGACGGGGGAGCGGTGGCGCTCCCTAGGTCCGACTGATATATGCTCTTAATGTAAAGATGTGATTTTTCTATGTATATTTACTAATTTTTCTATGTATTCAAAATATTTCAGATGCAATCTTGACAAAGTATGATGGTACTCTCCACGCAGGTTCTATCAAAGAGAAACAAATTTCGGATGGGCTAGCGGCGGTCATAAACAGTGCGAAAGATTGGAACGGTCATCGCCAAAACCGGAACAAAAACTAAACGATCAAGTCAAATAAAATAAAAACTTAAACTTTAAAAAAATGTTTTCATATTTTTAATAACGTTAGTAAACTTGATAACGTGTAACTGCGATAATAATTTAATAAATGTTGATCTATTGTTAAACAAAAAATTAATCAAACGATTGAGCCAGATGACACGCATGTCTCAGGCTGGCTGAGGCACCTGATGCGAGCCAGATAAGTTGCTTGATCCGAGCCAGATATAGTGCCTAATCCGAGCCTGATAAGGTGCTTGATCCGGGCCAGATATAGTGCCTGATCCGAGCCGGATACGGAGCCTAATCCGGGTCTGATAAGATGCCTGATCAGGGCCAGATAAGTTGCTTGATCCGGGCCTGATCAGAGCCTGATAAGTTGCCTGATCCGGACCTGAATATGCAAAAGCGTTACATCCCTGATCAGGGCCGGACTAAATTTGCCTGACCCGGCCCGGATTTGCTATTGTGGCAGCCTGATCCGGTCTGGATTACACCCTGAACAAATTTCTGCTCGGGGAATGCTTGTGAAGGCGTTTGGTGAGCATGCTCTCGGTAAAACGCAGTGTTTCGAGTCGTTCAAACGGTTCAAAAGTGGCGATTTTGACGTGAGGAACGAAGAACGTGGAAGACCACCGAAAAAGTTTGAAGACGCTGACCTGCAAGCCTTGTTGGACGAAGACGACGCTCAAACACAACAACAACTGGCGGATGTACCTACGGTAATGATATGATACTTTGTATCATATCATTACAATACACGTGTTTTTTCTGCACAAAAATTCCGGTTTCATACTTACACACCTGGTACAGTCGTGCTGTCGTTGAAAAACCCCGGAATCGGAGAAAATTAGAAGAAGGCTAGTTTTTTGAGCGGGAGATAAATCCAAGTTTGCCTAAAAATCGGGCTGTAGGATTTTTTTAGGGGATGAAAGGAGATGGGGGTGGATTAATGCCAAACTACAACCCCTACGAGGTAGGCGCCCCGAGAAAAAATGTTCAGAAAAAAAGCGGCTTTAGTTTCGTCAACAGCGCCGAGGTCGTGGAAGTTCATTTTGGGGGTGAAAAAGTGGGGTGAAGTTTTGAAAATTAGTTTTAATTCAATAACTCTTCGGAAAAAATCGTACACTTTTTGTTCAAATCGGATAGTTGTAGTCCTTGAAAAGACGCGTCGCTCGATTATTTGACCATCACTCCTGGATTATATGATCACCCCCAAAAAATGGTTAAAATACAAAAAAAAATTGTTTATTGGATAACTCAAAAACAATCGCTTTTTCTGGCATGGTTCAAATGTACGAAGTATAGAGAACAATTTTCTCTATATTTCCGTTTCTATAGACCACCCTTGAATGTTGATTTTCCAACCCCTCTCGGGGGTTGAAAATTCAAAATGAAATTCTAGAAAAACTATTGACCGCACGAATTCGCCGTTGTGGAAGAATTTGTAGCTTGAACCCTCAGCTACATTTTTGTCCACAGCGCCAAACTCGTATCTCTTTACGATCAGTCAATACTTTTCCCAGAATTTCATTTTGAATTTTCAATCCCTGAGCAGGGTTCGAAAAAGCAAAATTCAAGGGTGGTCCACAGGAACGAAAATATAGAAAAAATTATTCTCCACATTTCGTACTTTTGAACCATCCCTGAAAAATAAATTGTTTTTGAGTTATTCAATAAGCTATTGTTTTGCTTATACTTCAACAATTCTTTTGGGGTCGAAGATATTATTGGAGAGGGATGATCAAATACTCGATCGACGCGTCTTTTCAAGGGCTACAAAGTTCCCATATGAACAAAAATTGTATGAATCTTTCCTAAAGACTTATCGAATGAAAACTGATTTTTCATAATTTCACCTCACTTTTTCACCCTCAAAATGAACTTCCACGACTTCGACGCTATGGACAAAAATAAAACCCAGACGTTTCTGAACATTTTGTCTCCCGGCGCCAACCTCGTGGGGGTTGTAGTTTGGCATTAAGCCGCCCCCATCCCCTTTCATCCCCTAAAAAAACCCGACACCCAGATTTTTAGGTATACTTGGATTTAGCACCCGCGGAACCTACAAAATTACTCGTCAAAAAACTAGCCTTCTTCTAATTTTTTCCGATTCCAATATACAGCACACGACTGTACTACAATACCAATTTATCTTGCAAAAAGCGATAGTTAAATCTTTAAACGCGTTTTTCTCGAAATGAGATTTTTCAAAATCGCTGACATTGTAACTTAAAGAGCAACTACTCGATTGACTTGAAATTTGAACTGAGTACCCTTGAATATATTTACTCTACAATGACCTACGATATTTTTGCTTGGATGCAGATTGACGATTTGGCTGAAATTTGGCGATTGATGAAATTTTGGATTGACGATTTGTCATTGAAAAAAACCACCATTTTATAGGCAAGAAAACAGACTTTTTTCATAACTACGCCATTTTGTTAGATCTTGATATTTTTCGAAAACCCTATGTCATTGTACAGGAAATACCTTCCAGTTTAACGATATTTTTTCCTTTTTCGGTTCCAGCAACTCAATCGGCCGAAATCATATCAGCAGTGGAGGAATTTTTTTTTGCCGCCTCCGAAGGCAGCGCATAAGTCGCTCGGATTTCAATATTTTTCTACGAAAAAAATATGTAATATAGGTCAAATATAGCCAAATATATTCTTAATTTTACGAAACATTTAACTGAGTACTTTTCTTCCAAAAAATTCCCGAAAGTCACTCAAATTTTTAGCGTTCGCACTGGTATAGCCCCTTAATATTATCATTATTATTCCATATCCCGTGCGCCAGCTCTTAATCTCTGGCTTTGTGGAGTTTTGCGGGAACACCAGAAAAGTCAGTTGCAGCGATTGAATAGCGATTGTCGCGCATGAATATTCAATGGGACCCGTCGATGGCTGCATCCTCGGATTTATCGCGAATAACTTTTTTTCACCGATAGATCGAAAGAAGTGGGAGGAGGAGGAGCAGCCCGCCGCGCTTGGCGAAAAAGATCGCTGCGAAAGACGCCGTTATCGAATTTATTTTCACGTGGTGCTCATCGTCCCGGCTGGGGCTTGACCTTTCAATGCTTTCGACATAGCCGGGAAAAGAAAATTCAATCTGAAAATTAATATCGCCGTAGGTGAGTCCAGCCTGTTCGAATCTTTCGCGCCAACGTAATCTGCGTATATTTTTATACAAGGAGAGAATTAAAAAGTAATTTTTGTCGTGAATTTCACGGTAAAAATTACCGTGATATATTTCAATGTGGTGACAAGTGAGAAAAACATAATAATTCGTATGCGACAAGTTTTTTTTTATCTCACGTTACAGAAAATTTCAAATACGTAGCTAAAATTTTACTATACAAGGGTGAAAATTGGAGACAGTAAAATTTAGCTTGTTTATTCGAAAATTTACCTACTGCCGGTTAAAAGTTACCAACCGCACCGTACGCGGTATTTTTACGATACTGCACAGTAAAATTTACCTGCGTCAACCTCAGAAGAAAAATTTCCTTATAAGGCTGGTAAAATTTATATATCTTCCCCTCATTGTGACCGTTTCTTTCCTCTACTACCCATGTAGGTTTCGCCAATCGAACCGTAACGGCCAATATTTGGACCAATGTTGGCGGGACGATGATCGATTAACCAATTGTACGCCAATGCTCGGCTGAGTATTGACTAGCCAACATTGGTTTGCTGATACGAGGCCAATGTTCGGCCAAATATAGACTCGCTAATCATTGGCTTGTCGATACGAGGCCGATGTTTGGCGAAGTATAGACTCGCCAATCATTGGTTTGCCGATACGCGGCCAATGTTCGGCCAAACGTAGACTCGCTAATTATTGGCTTGTCGATACGAGGCCGATGTTTGGCGAAGTATACACCAGCCAATCATTGGTTTGCCAATACGAGGCCAATGTTCGGCCAAGTATAGACTTGTTTATTATTGGTTTATCGATATGAGGCCGATGTTTGGCGAAGTATAGACTCGCTAATCATTGGTTCGCCGATACGAGGACAATGTTCGGCCAAATATAGGCTCTCTAATCATTGGCTTATCGATACGAGGTCGATGTTTGGCAAAGTATAGACTCGCCAATCATGTTTTTGCCGATACGAGGCCAATGTTCGGCCGAGTAACGCATGATCGAACCGCAATTCGTACATTGACGATTCATTGTTTCGCGTTGAAGTCATTGAGAGACGAGATAAATACTTTTCACGAGTCCATTGGATATTATTATTAACAAATATACTACCAAATCAATGCACTCATTGTTGGCCGATTCTCGAACGAGCTCATACGCGATATTCTGCGGATTTTTATGAATCATCCTACACTGACAGAAAAATTCTATTAATATTAACTAACCGCGTCTATTTATTTTTTATTTGAATTAACTCGATTTTTCGTGAAATCGAATTTTTCCTATTGCATTCCATTATTGGAATTATTCATTTTAAATATATTTATTTATTCAAATTAAACTTGAACTAATGAACTAATGGTCTATCTTTATTGCAACACACATATTAACGGGTTGTGGGGGTAGAGAAGGTGGAGAGAGAGGAATTATATATATAGGTTAGGTTTGAAAATTCTATAACATGTCATTCGATAACACTCTCTAATTATCACAATGATATTAACTAATTGATATAGTTTATGTGATACAAATAATGATGAGAATCCATTTGGTATCTTATGCCATATCTGCGATTCAAATGTTACAAGCACTCAGTAGCATAGGGGCAGCGTGTTTGGCTATGAGTAGGGAAGTTCAAGGTTCGAGCCCCATATGGGTGAAATATTTTCTTCGAACTAATCATTTCGAAAGACCAGGTCATGACGAATTACAATACAAAAATAATTAATTTTTTTCTTAGCAGTGCAAGACCAATTTTGGTGATCTTATATTGGGTCACAATTATCCGCCAAGACTCAGTCGAAAATCGGCCCAAGCTCGAGTGCCAATGATGGCAATCTTGAGGGGGCTTATTATTGGCCGATTCTCGAATGAACTCCTACGGGATGCTCGGCCGATTCTCATAAGCCATTCTAGGGCCAATATTGATTGCGAATATCGGGCCGCTCTTATCATCCAAGGCTCGGTCGATGATCGGGCCAAGTTCGAGTGCCAATGTTGGCAAGCTTGGCGTCGAGCATCGGCCAATCATTGGCCCACTACCGATCACCCTACATGGGCTGTTGTTTTGTTTACCTTTTTTCTCCATCTTTCCCCTGTTCCCCCCCTCTTGCAGCGCAACCGACTTCTCCCTCTGTCGTATTTCGCCGCGAAATGCCGAAGAAAAACATTTCACGACGAATGTACGCAACTGGGTTTCGAACCCGAGACCGCAGTTTCAGAGGCGAGCACGCTAACCACTCGACCATCGCACCGGTTCCTTAGTAAAATGTATTTTTTCTTCAAAGACTGGTGCGATAATAATCATAATACTAACAGAAATAATAATAACCATAATAATAATAATAAATATTATTTATTATTGAAAAATTAATACAAATTAACGCTATTTGTTTTTTGTTGCGAATTTTTTTTTTCTTTCATATAAATTGGTATACTCAACAAATGGATAAGGAGAAAAATTTAATTATTAGAATTTATTTTTCATTTAATACTACCATTTTCTTACAATACATTTCGTACCATGGTAGGCTCGAGTGATGTGACTAATTTGCGTACATATTATTTCGTCATCATTTGAAGTCGTAAAATCGTATTCACTCTTAAAACTTTCATAAGCAGTTTATGTGCGCAGTGTAGACGAAATTTTTTTGGGAACTCCCATCGCGCCATACAAGGAATAGATAGACCACTGAAACGAGACTGCGCACCCCTGCTTAGCCCAACCACCATACCATTCTGAAGCGAAAGGTATGAAGGGGAATTTTTACCATGCAGTGCCTCAAAATTACCGTACCATACCGCACGATAATTTTAACCAAGCGCGCACGATAATTTTTACCGAGAGCACAATACATTTTCCTATAACACTCATTAAATTTTATAATAAATGTTAAAATAACTGTTATAAAGACGATACTTTTTTATAAATATTTTTAAAAGGCATAAAATAATAAAATGCACAGTAAAATTTCGCTGATATTATATATTTTTTAAATTTAAGTTTTGCGTATTTTGTTACACATCAAAATTTACTAGAAAATCTGGCAAAATTTTCTATCTGAAGACGAAATTTTATTTTATTTTCGTGAAAATCTGTGTTTTACTCAGCAATAATAAGCGAAGTTTTAGGGTTGTCATCAGGTTACCGTTACTGCACGGTAATTTTCAACATTTAATTATCTCCGTGTACGGGTACATGCTTGGTACAGGGTGTCGAATTGCATACCCCAACTAAATCGCTCAAGTAGTAGTAATTCAGTAAAAGAGACGAAAAACCAGCATTTTTTAGCGTAGAATATGAACTTTTGACCAAAAGTGGATGGTTGCATACTGAAAGTAAGCCCAATAAAATGTTGCCCCTCAACTCGTTCCAACCTTAAGAAATAGGGGTTGAAAACTTAAAAATCGCCGTATCTCGATAATGAATAGCCATTAATGTAGGATTAATGCCAAACTACAACCCCCACGAGGTCGGCGCCGGGGGACAAAATATTCAGAAAAACCCAGCTTTATTTTTGTCCACAGCGCCGAAGTCGTGGAAGTTCATTTTGGGGGTAAAAAAGTAGGGCGAAATTTTGAAAAATCAGTTTTAATTCGATAACTCTTTAGGAAAAATTCATACAATTTTTGTTCAAATGGGAACGTTGTAGCTCTTGAAAAGACGCGTCGATCGAGTATTTGATTATCCCGCTCCAATAATATGAGCACCCCCAAAAAAAATTCTTGAAGTATCAAAAAATAATTGTTTATTGAATAACTCAAAAACAATCGATTTTTCGAGGATGGTTTAAATGTACGAAATATAGAGAATAATTTTTTCTAAGTTTTCGTTTATATGAACCACTCTTGAATTTTGCTTTTTCCAACCCTCTCGGGGGTTGAAAATAAATAATGAAATTCCGGGAAAACCATTGACCGAAAATAAAGAGGTACGAGTTCGGCGCTGTGGACAAAAATGTAGCTGAGGGTTCAAGCTACAATTGTTCCACGGCGGCGAATTTGTGTGGTCATTAGTTTACCCAGAATTTCATTTTGAATTTACAACTCCCGAGAGGGGTTGGAAATCAAAATTCAAGGGTGTTCCATAAAAAAGAAAATATAGAGAAAATGATTCTCTACATTTTGTACATTTGAACCAAACCCGAAAAATTAATTGTTTTTGAGTTATTGAATAAACAATTTTTTTCGTTTTTCACCAATTTTTTTGGGGATGAAGATATTATAGGAAAGTGATGATTAAATACTCGATCGACGCGTCTTTTCAAGGGCTACAACGTTCCCATTTCAACAAAAAATTGTAGTAATTTTTCCCAAAGAGTTATCGAATTAAAACAGATTTTTCAAAATTCGCCCCACTTTTTCACCACCAAAATGAACTTCCACGATTTCGGGGCTGTGGACAAAACTAAAGCCCAGATTTTTCTGAACATTTTGTCTCACGGCCCCGACCTGGTGGGGGTTGTAGTTTGGCATCAATCCACCACCATACCCCTTCATCCCCTAAAAAAAATCCTGCACGCCGATTTTTAGGAAAACTTGGATTTAGCACCCGCGACAACTACAGAACCACCGGTCAGAAAACTGGCTGTTTTCTAATTTTTTTCCGATTACGGGGTGTTTCAGCGACAGCACGGCTGTACTATAGCGTGTTCGGGTCGAACTGAAACTCGATCAATTTTATTTGTACTTATCTTAAGGGGCTACGCCAGAGTGACACTTTTAAAAAATCGAACTTTTGGTTGCCTTTTTCGACAGTTTATACTTTCAAGAATATCATTATCATTTATATCAATATCATTTTATCTTACAAAAATCGATAGTTAAATCTTAAACGCATTTTTCTCGAAATGAGATTTTTCAAATTTGCTGACATTGTAACTCAAAGAGAAATTATCCGATTGACTCAAAATCTGACCTGAGTCCTCTTAAATATACTTACTCTACAATGACGTAGGATATTTTTGATTGGATGAAAATTAACGATTTGCCATTGAAAAAAACCACCATTTTATAGACAAGAAAACAGACCTTTTTCATAACTACGCCATTTTGTTAGATTTTGATATTTTTCGATAATCCTACGTCATTGTACAGGAAATACCTTCTCGTATGACGACATTTTTTTTTTTCGGTTTTAGCTACTCAATCGGCCGGAATCATGCCAGCAGCGGAGGAACTTTTTTTAGCGCCTCTGAAGGCAGCGCATAAGTCGCTTGGATCTCAATATTTTTATATGAAAAAATTATGTAACATAGGTCAAATGTAGCCAAATATATTCTTAATTTTTCGAAACATTCAATAGAGCACTTTTCTTCCAAAAAATTCCCGAAAATCACGAACATTTTCAGCGTTCACACACGGAAAAAAAGAAACAGCGAAAATCACAGTATAAACCGCATAAAAAACAGGGTGCCATATTTCATTTTACAGTAAAACAGAGTAATGTAAATCCTGTCGTACAAAAATGACGAATTTTCTGGTACACACTGAGATTTTTACAGTTACACTGGCTTATTTACAGTTCGGTATTGTGACTATATCTGTGTTTTCAATAAAAATATTCAATTGTAAAATTTACATGAGATCACTGATTTTTATACTGTACGCAAACTGCAAGGGTTACAGCGTACACTGTATTGAGTACAGAGTGATTCATTAAATTGTACAGTGTGGCACGGTAGTTTTACTCTTTTTTCGACAGTTCTTGACGTAATCTGTGCACTATGAGATTTTTACAGTTACACTGATTTATTTACAGTTTCGTATTGTGAATAAATCAGTGATTTCAGTAAACATATTCAACAGTAAAATTTAAATGAGATCACTGATTTTTATACTGTACGTAAGGTGCAAGGGTTACAGTGTACACTGTATTGAGTACAGAGTGATTCATTAAATTTCACAGTGTGGCACGGTAGTTTTACTCTTCTTTCGACAGTTCGTGACGTTATCTGTGCACTCTGAGATTTTTACAGTTACACTGGTTTATTTGCAGTTTGATATTGTGAATACATCAGTGATTTCAGTAAAAACATTTAACTGTAAAATTTTAATGCGATCACTGATTTTTATACTGTACGCAAATGAGGCACGAGATGAGGCACGAGGAAAGGACACAAAGGATCCCCAGTTAGTAGTGCGTGGTTGATGGGACGCGGACATCGAAATTTTTGCGACAGAATTCAAGAAATTATAAAGAAAGGGAGAATTTTTTTTAAGGGAGACTTTGTCCCGGATTGAGCAGTGGGAGATGTTAGCGGCTCAACATGAGCAGCTAGAAGAAGAGGAGGGATGCCTCTATGGACCAGGCATTGCCGATTAGCGGTAATTATAAACACATTTGTGTAAACACATTACAAAACTTTAAACGCGTTTTTCTCGAAAACACGTTTTTAAAAATGGCTGACATTCTCCTGACCGCTGTAATTAACATATCGACCTGAAATTTTGAGAGCGTAATCAGAAAATATGTCTTCACGGAATGACGGATCGTTTTTTCGATAGATACATTTTCGCATTTATTATTTATTTTTTTATGCGAAAAAAAACGCGAAAATTCGATTTTTTTTTAAACTGCCGCCATTTTCCGAAATTTGTACTAAACGAAAAACCCATCCGTCATTCCATGAGCGAAGGGTCACAGATTGATAATATGCTTTGAATTTGTGTTTCAGATCAACAAAGAGGGGGCAGTGATGTCAGCCGTTTACCTTCCGCGATTTGAGGACCTGTTTTCGCGAAGCTGCAGCGGCCGCCATTTTGGTTTTTTTTTTCAAAAACATTTTTTTTAACGTTCTGTATATCACGAATACAAGCAAGAAAGAAACGGCACTCAAAAAGCTTTACTCGTTTCCTTAAAAAAAAAAAAAATGTAAACACCTGAAATATGGCACTCCAAGGACAAAGTCTCCCTTAAAGGTACGTTCATGTCTTATTAGGACTTGTCTCGCGCGTGGGGTGAGGCACGTGGCCAGGCCACAAAGGATTGCCAGTTAGTAGTGCGTGGTCGATAGGATGCGAACGTTGAAATGTGTGCGATATAATTCGAGAAATTATAAAAAAGAGAGAATTATTTACGAAAAGGTACGTTCTTGTGTATGTGACCGATTTTTAAATATTTCCTACACATTTTTTCGAACTTCTTTTATGGATAAACTATTTCTTGTGTGTCTACATAAACTCCGTCGATACAACTGGCGCATTCATTGTACATAATACAGATTAACCAACTGTCAAACTACAAGTTTTGTTATATTTATATTACAGTGTTGAACTGTCAAAATTTACTTTTGACTACACGGTATTTTGGACTGTGTGTTCCAGTAAAAAATACTGTAGAGCGTTTCGATTCCAAAGAGGACAGTATAGGAACTGAAATATTAGGTGTACAAATAAGTTTTAGGACACTTCGATTTTGTATCATAACAGCTATTCTAAATTAATTCAAAGGTCCCGCTCACTTATCATAGATGGCGCTTGATATGTAGTATCGAAACGTAAAGGAGTCATAAACATAACCTATAAATTCTGTAAATTAAACATGCAGACCGATAAGCTATTTATTAGACACTGCATTCGCTATGAATTCCATCAAGGAAAAAGTGTTAGGAAAGCGTGTGAATCGATATGTTCTGTTCTTGGAGACAACATTGTATCTAAAAGTACATGTGAGTATTGGTATAAGCGATTCAAAGAAGGTGATTTCGACATTAGTGACCGTGAACGCACGGGGCCTCCTGTAAAGGTGGACGATCAGGAACTGCAAGCGTTGCTGGATGAAAACTCTTGTCAGACGGAGAAACAACTTTCGGAACAGCTTGGAGTAACTCAACAAACTGTTTCTTATCGTTTAAAAGCAATGGGTAAGATTCGAAAAGGAACAAACTGGGTACCACACTTTCTGACTCAAGAAAATAAAAACAGCCGTCTTAACATTTGTGTGAGTCTTTACAACAAGTAACATAGAAAGTCTTTCTTGTGGAAAATTATGACCGGCGATGAAAAGTGGATTTATTTTGATAATCCGAAACGCAAATATCGTTGGGTTGACCCCGGCGAGCCGACAACATCCACGCCAAAGCGCAATGTTCATTGTAACAAAGTCATGCTGTGCATATGGTGGGATATGAAAAGCGTACTGTATTATGAACTTCTCAAACCTGGTCAAACAGTTACTACCGATCGCTATTGTCATCAATTGATGCAAGTGAATCAAGAAATTGAGAAGAAACGTCCATTTTCTGGTAAAGGAAAACGTCCAGTAAAACTGCTCCATGACAACGCGCGGCCTCATGTGGGTAAACCGGTCAAGGATACGTTACTAGCGCTTGGATGGGAAGCTGTACCACACCCGGCATATTCACCAGACTTAGCCCCATCCGATTATCATTTATTCCGGAAAATGCAGAACGATTTGTCTGACGTGCGATTCAAAACATTTGAAGAAGTGGAAAAATGGGTCGCTAAATTTCTCACCTCACAAGACGAAAGTTTCTTTGCGAAAGGCATCTGCGAGTTACCTGAGAGATGGCTGAAGGTCATTCAGTGCGATGGAGATTACTTCGATGAATAACTGTGTTTTACTTCTTTTTTAATAAATCTTGAATTTTTTGAAAACTGTCCTAAAACTTATTTGTACACCTAATAATTTACTTTGAGCACACTGTATTTTGAGCACTGTGTTTCAGTAAATATCGTGGTGCAACCGCTCGAGTCCAATGCGAACTGTGTAGCTCCTGTATTTTGTACTATTTCTTTTTTTCCGTGCACTGGTATAGCCCCTTAAAAAACGCTACCGTACTACTGTTCTAGCGAGAATAAGTTCCGAGGTCCCGATAATTCTCGAAATCGTATGCGTCCTGCTTGCGTCGCTCTAACCAACGAATCGTTCTACGATACGAGCCGTATACTACACTATTGGCATATCGAGGGTATGGAAAATAATATTGCCCCTCGTCGTATTTTACACGTCGTTGGACAACTGCCCGGAACTCGCCCGGGGGCCTCTCAACTGCAAAATAAGTCTCGCGAGTATACTTGTAGCAAAAATAAGATGATTGCGCTCGCCGTAAATAGGTGAACTGATCTCTGCGATGTACTGTATGAAGCAGAAAAAGAAAATTTGCAACGATGCTGGAGATTATTCGTATGTGCGGGGGGTGGGGGGTGGGTTTAAAGAGTCGCGTTACGTACGAGAAGGTGTGCCTGCAACAAGCACATTAACCCACTTGATCTTTCATATACCATCTCAGAGCAAAACGTTCGCCAACGCTGTAAAAATATATGATCCGAATGTACAAGCCCGCGAGCGCTTCGGATATCTCCTCAACGGGGCGGGGAATCTTTATTTCCTTGCCCCTTGCACCGCGAGTGCCCGTGCGGATACCCTTATTCGCGTATAACTGTACAGCGAAATAACTCGAGACAGTTTTTTCTCTTTCTCTCTGGCATTTTACGATCCGTGCGGTATACGTGCGGTGTCCGATCGCCCACCCGGCCGAACCTGCTATACCTCTTTAACCCTTTCGTATATGCCGCAAACGACTTTTATTCGTACACATTTGCAAACCCATCGAGTGTTACACTTTCTGCCACAGTTTTCCCGACAAATATGTTGTCACTTTTGTCGAAACTCGCACACGATTAAATGCGACTTTTTCCTCTCGGGAACGAGGGCGTCCTTACACTGAGAGAAATGTATGGTAGATTCAACCATACGAGGGTGGGGTGAAAAGTTTCCGGCCTGACCAAGAAAAACGATGTTTAAACATTTTTTTTGCTTTGTTTTTCAACATAATCTCCATCAACACTGATACATTTCTCATAACGGTGTTCTAATTTAGTTATACCAGTTTTAAACGTAGATTCGTCAAGCTCCTCAAAATACTGATTTACAGCTTCGATAACTTCTTCGTTGCTCTTAAATCTTTTTCCGCCGAGCCATTTTTTGAGGTTAGGAAACAGGTCGCTGGGGGCTAAGTCTGGAGAGTAGGGAGGATGCGGCATCAATTCAAACTTCAATTCGTGGATTTTGGACATGACAACAATCGACGAATGCGCTGGTGCGTTATCGTGATGAAAGTAAAATTTTTTTCTTCGCCAAATGAGGTCGTTTAATTTTCACCTCGTGCTTCAAACGTTGCAATAACTCTGCGTAGCATTGACCAGTGATAGTCTTACCCTTTTCAAGGTAATCAATGTATATAATTCCTCTCGCATCCCAAAAAACAGTAGCCATAACCTTGTTTGCCGATAAAATTGTTTTTGCCTTCTTTGGGGTTGGTTCCCCTTTTCCAACCCACTGTTTTGACTGTTCTTTACTTTCAGGAGTGTAGTGGTAGACCCATGTCTCATCAACAGTTATGAATCGACGCAAAAATTCATTTGGATTACGCCTATACAGCGCCAAATTGTCGGTAGAAATGGTTTTTCGAAGCAGTTTTTGGTCGAGCGTTAGCAAACGCGGCACCCACCTTGCACACAGCTTTTCCATGTTCAAATGGTTGTGCAAAATATTTCGCACACGTTCAGCTGACATCCTACAGGTCTCAGCTATCTCATGCACTTTCAACCTGCGATCTTCCAATACTATTTTATGGATTTTTTCAATCATCTCTGAAGTTGTGACTTCAACGGGCCGTCCTGAGCGAGGCTCGTCAGAGGTGCTCACACGACCCATTTTAAATTCAGAAACCCACTGCTTAATAGTTGAATATGATGGGGAGGAGTCTCCTAGTGCTGAATCCATCTCTTCTTTTATTTGTTTTGGTGTAAAACCTTTCAAATGGAAGTATTTGATGACAGCACGTTTTCCCAATTTTTCCATTTTTACGAAAACAATGGAAGCGTCTCGCGCAATGTGCTCTCAAACGCAAAATAACGTAGCGATTGGACTGAAACTGTACATACAAGCTCGGTAGGAATGGTACTGTAGGACGCCGCTCCAAAACTAAACCTAGTGGCACCATCTCTTGGTCAGGCCGGAAACTTTTCGGCCCACCCTCGTATTTTGATCATATTTAACCCTGAAGGGACAACAATATTTTACAGTCATGGTTACTGCCTAAAATATAGTACTGCTTACACGGAAAAAAAGAAATAGTACAAAATACAGGGGCTACACAGTTCGCATTCGACTCGAGCGATTGCACAGCGATATTTACTGAAACACAGTGCTCAAAATACAGTGTGCTCAAAGTAAATTACTACAGTTCCTATACTGTCCTCTTGGGACTCGAACCGCTCTACTGTATCTTTTACTGGAACACACAGTCCAAAATACAGTGTAGTAAAAAGTAAATTTTGACAGTTCAACACTGTAATATAAATTTAACAAAACTTGTAGTTTGAAAGTTGGTTAATCTGTATTATGTACAATGAACGCGCCAATTATATCGACACAGTTTATGTAAACACACAAGAAAAAGTTTATCCATAAAAGAAGTTTGAAAAAAAATGTGTAGAAAATATTTAAAAATCAGTCACATACACAAGAACGCACCTTTTTGTAAATAATTCTCTCTTTTTTATAATTTCTTGAATTATGTCGCACAAATTTCAACGTTCGCATCGTATCGACCACGCACTACTAACTGGCAATCCTTTGTGTCCTGGCCACGTGCCTCACCCCACGCACGATACAAGTCCTAATTAGACATAAACGTACCTTTAAGGCGTTACCCCCACTTGTAGCGCAAAGAAAGGCCATTTTCATGCATTTTTTTAAAGATAACTACAAAACTTTTTTAATCGATCAATATACCATCTTAAAGAACACATCTTCAAGAACTTTCAGTAATTTTTTTATTGAAAAATATTACATTGTTTAGTGGCAAATGGCCGTCAATGAGATAATGTTTTTATATACACGGTTTGCGGTGACCAACATCGCGGCGAAGTGGATCAGCTGACAAAAAAAATGCGGATGGATTTAGTCAAATATAAGTATAAACTAGTCTTTAATCGAAGGATTTTAAAAAATATTCATTTTTCACTAAATGGCGGACGGTCAAAGTTAATGGTTCGATTTTAACGAAAAAAAACGGCCGTTTTTTGGCTATAAAGCGGCCATTTTTTTCCAAAAAAAAATCGAACGATTAAAGACTACATTTTTATGTATTAAATAAGCCTGCAAAATTTCAAGAAGATCGGTTCATTAGTGTTCGAGAAATCTTGGTCACCGACTTCAGAAATGCCATTTTGAGAAAAACGCGTTTAAAGTTTCAATTTCCGGTCATTTACACAACGGATTCTTCTCTTTCAACGCTCATATCTCAGTCAATTTTGTTCGGATCGACTTGAAGTTTTGAGGACATATTCTCAGATACTTATACTTCAAAAAAATGCAATAAAAAAAATCGATTTTTTTCAAAATCGCAAGTGGGGGTAACCCCTTAAAACAAAAATTCTCTCTTTCTTTAGAAATTTCTTGAATTCTGTCGCACGAATTTCGATGTCCGCGTCCCATCAACCTCGCACTACTAACTGGCAATCCTTTGTGTTCTTTCTTCGTGCTTCACCTCGTGCCTCATTTGCGTACAGTATAAAAATCAGTGATCACATTTAAATGTTACAGTTAAATGTTTTTACTGAAATCACTGATGTATTCACAATATTAAACTGCAAATAAACCAGTGTAACTGTCAAAATCTCAGAGTGCACAGATAACGTCACGAACTGTCGAAAGAAGAGTAAAACTACCGTGCCACAATGTGAAATTTAATGAATCACTCTGTACTCAATATAGTGTACACTGTGGCCCTTGCACTTTACGTACAGTATAAAAATCAGTGACCTCATTTAAATTTTACTGCTGAATATATTTACTGAAGTCACTGATTTATTCACAATACCACACTGTAAATAAATCAGTGTAACTGTAAAAATCTCAGAGTGCACAGATTACGTCACGACCTGTGGAAAAAAGAGTAAACCTACGGGGCCACACTGTACAATTTAATGAATCGCTCTGTACTCAATACAGTGTACGCTGTAACCCTTGCAGTTTGCGTACAGTATAAAAATCAGTGATCTCATGTAAATTTTACAGTTGAATGTTTTTACTGAAAACACTGATGTATTCACAATACCGAACTGTAAATAAGCCAGTATAACTGTAAAAATCTCAGCGCGTACAAGAAAATTCGTCATTTTTGTAGGACAGGATTTACATTACTCTGTTTTACTGTCAAATGAAATATGGCACCCTGTTTTTTATGCGGTTTATACTGTGCTTTTCGCTGTTTCTTTTTTTCCGTGTTTGATATTTTATTAGTTCCCGAGTCGAAATTTAGACCCTTCTTTGAATGCTCGAGAACCTATTTCCTTTGTAACGCACAGACCGCCGCCCTCCTTTGACTCCCCTTGAACCTATATGGAGAAATTTGCACCGTTGGCGACCCTCCTTTAGCCCTACTGACCCTTCTATTCAACCTCCTGAGCCTCCTTTAGGCCTATGGGCTCGGCTTGCGTGAACCTACACAACCTCGTTTTGGCCTAAAGTCATATCTGTACCCTACAGAACCTCCTTTGAATCCAAAGCAGAAGGAAAATGAAAGATTGGATCCAAAGGAGGTTCTGTAGGGTCAAGCTATATCTGAAAAATAAATTATATGTGTGAATTAAAAATATGATGTTTGATTATTTATTATGAGATTGATTTATTAATTCGAAACATATACATACATTGTTACAACTATAAATTATTTCGTGTAACTTAAAAAAACGTTATATTAAACGTATACTATATATGCACTTTATACACTTCGCACAAAAATTTAGGGAGCAAGAAAAAAATCCAAATTTTTGGGGGATTTTCAACAGGCTGTAAATCATACAAAAATGGTCGTACAGCAAAAATAAAAAAAGCGAATTGTAGCTCTAAGTGTCTAGTTTTCGGATCTGAGTTTGAAAATTTTTTTTTGAAAATATTTTTCGAATAATCATAAGAAAACCACCGAAAAAAAAATGTTCGAAATTCTTTTGGTTCTTTTTTTTAATCTACGGACGTGGAAATTTTTTTTTTGACTTAACCTCTATATGGACCGGATAGCTTGTTTATTCAGCTTTAATTTGGTTTTTTAAAAATCTCGATACGAGCGTTTCTCGCTGAGATATCGGTGTTTGAATGGAAAAAGATCATTTTGTCTTTGATTACCAATATCTCAGCAACCAATGATCGCACAGAAATTTTGAGGTTGGTTTCAAAAACTTGAATAAATTCTCTACAAGGATTGGCAATTGAATTTTGAAAAAAAAATTTTTTTTCAATCATTACATGAATTTGAAAAAGCGACCAAAAAAGGGCTTTTTGTGGTTTTTTGGAAAATCAAGCGCCCAATCAAAAATATTGCGGAAACCACTAATGTTAAGTGTGCCTTTTACTGTTCAATATACCCACAAAAACCCTACAAAGTTTCAATTTAATCCAGCCAACCGTTTTTTTTCCCGCTTGATCGAATTTTTGAAAAAATTAAAGGAGCAAGAATTTCGCTCTGAAAATGTCACAATTTTTATCAAAAATGAAAAAAAAAAAAAAAAAAAATTTTTCTCTCAATTCTGTATTAGTGACTTGGAAAATTTAAGAAAAAAAAAAAATCGAAAATTTTTGAAAAAAAAACTTGCCTTGGGGGTCAACTTTTAATTTATTCAATTAATTTGTGACTAGGAAAATTAAAGTGCGGAAGAGGAAAATCGGTGAGAAAGTGAGTCGCTACATTTCTTTAATTTAGGGCCAATTGAAAAAAAAAAAAATTTTTTTTTTAAATTTTTTTTCAAAAATTTTGGAATTTTTTTTTTCAAAAATTTTCGATTTTTTTTTCTTCTTAAATTTTCCAAGTCACTAATACAGAATTGAGAGAAAAATGAAAAAAAATTTTTTTTTCATTTTTGATAAAAATTATGACATTTTCAGAGCGAAATTCTTGCTCCTTTAATTTTTTCAAAAATTCGATCAAGTGGGAAAAAAAAACGGTTGGCTGGATTAAATTGAAACTTCGTAGGGTTTTTGTGGGTATATTGAACAGTAAAAGGCACACTTAACATTAGTGGTTTCCGCAATATTTTTGATTGGGCGCTTGATTTTCCAAAAAACCACAAAGAGCCCTTTTTTGGTCCCTTTTTCAAATTCATGTAATGATTGAAAAAAATTTTTTTTTTCAAAATTCAATTACCAATCCTTGTAGAGAATTTATTCAAGTTTTTGAAACCAACCTCAAAATTTCTGTGCGATCATTGGTTGCTGAGATATTGGTAATCAAAGACAAAATGATCTTTTTCCATTCAAACACCGATATCTCAGCGAGAAATGCTCGTATCGAGATTTTTAAAAAACCAAATTAAAGCTGAATAAACAAGCTATCCGATTCATATAAAGGTTAAGTCGAAAAAAAAAATTCCACGTCCGTAGATTTAAAAAAAAAACCAAAAAAATTTCGAATATTTTTTTTTCGGTGGTTTTCTTATGATTACTCGAAAAAAAATTTCAAAAAAAAATTTTCAAACTCAGATCCGAAAACTAGACACTTAGAGCTACAATTTGCTTTTTTTATTTTTGCTGTACGACCATTTTTGTATGAGTTACAGCCTGTTGAAAATCCCCCAAAAATTTGGATTTTTTTCTTGCTCCCTAAATTTTTGTGCGAAGTGTAGTACAAATATAGTATACGTTAGTAGTCCAGTAAAGTACGCTGGTACTACATTTGTTTGTGTGTTTTCAAGTTTATTTCATTATTATAAATAAATGATATATAGTTTATCTGAAAATATTTTTTAATTATAATTATCCCTTCTTTGGAATATCGGTGAACTGCGGATGGGAGAGAAGGGGGGAGCGGAGGGCAGCATATTGAAGTAGGCTTGAAGGAGGGTTAGTAGGGTCAGAAGAGGTTTAAAGAAGGGCTAGGAAGCTCTGCGAGCCACCGGTGAAAGGAGTCAACGGAGAGTTAGTAGGGCGAAAGGAGGTTTAAAAGAGGGTCTGTAGGTTTGCGTAAGCATTAAATCAGGCTCACTAGAGTTTAAAGGAGGTTCAGATGAACCTACTAAACCTCCTTTGAGTGAAAAAGTCCAATTTCTGCCACATTTGGAGGTTCAGTAGGTTCTGATATACATGTTTTTGAAATTTCCATTTGAACCTCTTGAACCTCCATTGAATGACAAATTGGGATAGAAAGGAGGTTTAAAGGAGGGTCTAAATTTCGACTCGGGTTGTATTAACTATGCTCATATGTTAACCGCAACCAACAATCTTACAAGCATACGTTGGTCGTTCAATGGTATATAATATAGTAGGTTTTCATAAAATGGATATTTCCTTACACTATCAAAAAATAGTGATTTTTAGCATATTGAATGGTATGTCTACTAAACGTATGTAATATTTGATAAATTCAAAAATTTTCAATTGAGAGTACTACCTGTATGATTGTTTATCATAATTTGTCATTCCCTGACCTCCTGAAATAATTCCTATCGAAGAAAATATTTCGCCTGAACATGGATCCGAACCTACGGACTACCTATCTATACTACGCACGCTGCCACTATGCTACCGGGTACTTATGTTATTTTGATCGTAGATTTGGCATAACGGATAAAAGTAATTCGAGCTGAAATTCCGAATAGCTGTTACCTCCGATATAGGTGGAATTTTGCACAAATCGTCTCTTTGATAATATATGCCACTGCTTGAATGGATTTTTGGCGCGACGTAATAGTTTTCGAAATGTCAACTTTTTAAAATTGATAAATAAATGCGCTCATATACACTACCGGCGAAAAGTTTCCGGACAATAATTTACAAGAGTGCCGGAACGGTTTTCTATGCAATTTCGCCGGAAGTTGACCTAGGCTAATTTAATAAAGGGCATTTTAAGGAAGAGGAATTTACCTTCGTTTTGGCTTTTTTCAAAAAATGGTACGATTTTCTTTACAATTAGCACCCGGTTTTGAAAGCGACCATTTTTCGTCATCTTTTTTTTTTTTTTTTTTTGAGTGGACCCCGTTTGCAGTTAACATTTTTTTACGCATTTCTTCAACCAAAATCATAAAGGGGGAAGCCTAAGCTTCAATTTGGTTTTTTTAAAGTTTTCTACGATTCTTTTTTCCAACGATATTTCGATTTTTGTGAAAAAATAGATAATTTGAAAATTGCTCCGGAGTACGAGAACGATGAGATTTACACCAAAACCTCGAGATACCAAAAAGGTGCATTGCTTCTTGTGAGTTGACGAGATTTTTTTCAGATTTTGTTTCGAAATTTTTTTTTTTCATCTATTTCCGGTCAAAGCTCGATTGATCTGAATACCATAACAATAATATAATTGAATTCAGCGAGAGGAGATTCCTTCGACGAGACCAAAGTTTAATATTTAAGCCAAAATTTTAATTATATTATTGTTATAGTATTCAGATCAATCGAGCTTTTACCGGAAATAAATGAAAAAAAAATTCGAAAAAAATTCTCGTGAACTTATAAGGAACAATGCAACTTTTTTCCTATCTTGAGGTTTTGTTGTAAATCTCATCGTTTTCGTACTCCGGAGCAGTTTTCAAATTATATATTTTTCACAAAAAAAACGAAATATTATTGGAAAAAAAAATCGTAGATTTTTTTTACGAAATTGAAGCTTAGGCTTCCCCCTTTATGATTTTGATCGAAGAAATGCGTAAACTTTTTTTACTGCAAACGTGGTCCACTCACAAAGGAACAAAAAGACGACGAAAAATGGTTGTTTTCAAAACCAGGTGCTAATTGTAAAAAAATCGTAAATTTTTTTTAAGAAAGCCAAAATGAAGGTAAATCCCTTCTCTTTAAAATGCCGTTTATTAAACTGGCCTAGGTCAACTACCAGCGAAATGGCATAGAAAAGCGTTCCGGCACTCTTTTAAACTTTTGTCCGGAAACTTTTCGCCGGTAGTGTATCTATATGGATCATAGCGTGCTACCGCTGTTTCTACTTTATTAACCCTCAGGGTACGGACTGGGTTACCGTAACCCGAGCGAAATTTGAAAGAAGCGAAAAAATTTCAAGACCCGTTCACATTTTTCATTATAATTTTTTTTCAATCAGTTAAATGATTAATCTGACAATTCTATCATATTTTTGAGACAATTTCACACAAAATGAAAAAAAAAATTATTCAAATTGACAAAGTACAGCTCGATATACACCCAATCAAAGTCGCCGGGTTAGGCTAACCCATGTCCGTACTGAACGTAACTTTTTTATAGTCCGTACCCTGAGGGTTAACAAGTTCCACAAATGATTTACGTATTCACTATAAGATTACCATAATTTCGTTCGTATGGTGACTTTTCGTAAAATCTTGTAACAATTCATACTCGACAAGTGTTAATGTTAATCATATAAACAGCTCATATAAACACTGAGAAAAATGTCCATAGTATTTATTAAAAAAACGCCCATGGTTAAAGTGGACATAGTTAAATTCCCTATAGTTTATTGACACCGCAATCATCCCATGCAGAAATTTTGACCGGGATACCCTATGTCCGATCAAATCCCGATCAGGATTTGTCATGGATTCCCCAAAACCGGTATCCCGGTTAGAATCCAACTTGCATCAGTATCGGCATATGTACGACGACGATGGCATCATTTTGAAAATGTTGGCGTCACGTGTATTTTCTGTATTACTATGGAATTCCTATCTATAGATAGGAATTTCTGTCTATAGATTCTTATCTATAAAATTCCTATCTATAGATAGGAATTACATAGTAATACCGAAAATACACGTGATGCCAAAATTTTCAAAATTATGCCATCGTCGTCGTACATATTCCGATACTGATGCAAGTTGGATTCTAACCGGGATACCGGTTTTGGGGAATAAGTCTCTGTTTATACCCACCGACATGTCGGTGGGTATAAACATGTATTTAAGACAAATTAAAATCAAATTCACAATGATTAGATTAAAATTTACACCAACCGTGAGTTCTTACGTATTTCGAGAGAAAACATTTCGTCGAGGCAAAGAAATTTTTGCAAAAAAAGTTGTGAGTTTCAAATATTACATTATAAATATGAAAAAAATCACAAAATGAGTTGTGAATTTCCTCAAGTTGAAGAAAATAAAAATCGAATTCACGACAGTTATATTAAAATTTACACCACAAGTGTAAACGTATTTTGAGAGAAAACATTGTGTTGAGGCAAAGAAATGTTCGCACAAAAAGTTATGTGCAAAAATTTCTTTGCCTCGAGGCAATGTTTTCTCTCAAAATACGTACGAACTCACTTTTGGCGCAAATTTTAATCTAATCATTTTGAATTTGATTTTAATTTGTCTTAAATACGAAAAAATTCACAACTAACTTTGTGAATTTTTTTGTATTTATAATTTCTTGTCAATACATTTGCATTCACAGATTTTGATGTGAATTTTTTTTAATTCACATGAAAATCTCGCGATGAGCGCGATCTGCCATTTGAATCTTTGGACCAATTTTTTTTTACTGATAGTTTAATGCACCAAAACTTTATAAATGTTATTTATTTTTATAATAAATTTAACATGTCATAATTCCATTTTTGACATTTTACTTCAGCCTGTATTCACCCGTGATCCTTCCCAGATTCCTCAATGATTCCATGGGGAATCTATTTAGAGTCATTAAAGGATCCGGTTCTGGATCCCTAATGGAATCCAGTTTACGGATCTTACATTTAGTCTTCGAATCTGATCCGATATCGGACTAGATCCCGACTGGGAGCCCGGGATACAAGTCAGAATCCAGCTGTATCCCTGCCAAAATTTCTGCACGGGATAATATGGTTAACACAACTATAAGCGTCTATCTAATCATGCCGTTTTGATAGTGTGTTTGATTATCTAGTATCCCCGAAATAACTATTAACTACTGTGAAAGGCTTTACAAAATCGATATAGTTAATTCGGTTAATATTTTTACAATAGTTAGTAGTTATTTCGGGGATAATAGATAGTCGAGCACACCACCAAAGTTGCATGTTCAGATGTACTTTTCGCTTATAGTTGTGTTAACCATATGATGATTACGGTGCCAATAAACTATACGGGATTTTACTATACCCTCTTCTGCCGTGGGCGTCTTTCATAAATACCATGTACTTTGCTCTCAGTGCAGCATTAGTATTTGTGCGCCGATTTTGTGATATAGCTGAATTAAGGGGGGATTGTCTTTTTTTTCGCAAAATTTACCGCTTTTTGGGAATTTTTTTGTGAATAAAGTATACAATGGAAAACTTGTGAAACTTGGCATATAGTTTTATTGATCTGTTTACTACATACAAAAATTTTTTTAAACAATTTCATCAAAAAATCCGCCTCCCACCCCCCTCGACGCGCGATGGTCCTTTTTTGATGGTGTGCACGATTTCTCAAAAACTATTCAACCGATTGCCTTCAAATTTGGACAGAATGCTCAGCTGACATCCTTTTATCGTTTGATGTAGCAAAAAAGCAATACGTTTAATAGTTTTTTATTTATAACAAAAAATCGATCAATTTTTTTCGAAAAATCGATACTTCAAGTTCGAAACGTCACCAAATCGTCAATTTTTTTTTCCCCCTTCATCGAACGATAGCTATATGTGTCAAAAGTAAAATGCTTTTTGGGTTTTTGTTGCAGGATGAACGTGAAGGCTGTAATCGTGCACACCATCAAAAAAGGACCATCGCGCGTGTAGGGGGGGTGGGAGGCGGATTTTTTGATGAAATTGTTTTAAAAAATTTTTGTATGTAGTAAACAGATCAATAAAACTATATGCCAAGTTTCACAAGTTTTCCGTTGTATACTTTCTTCACAAAAAAATTCCCAAAAAGCGTTAAATTTTGCGAAAAAAAAGACAATCCCCCCTTAAACATATCGATATTGTAAAGCCTTTTACAATAGTGTATAGTAATTTCGGAGATACGAGATAGTCAAATACGCCACCAAAGTCGCATGTTTACGTATGCTTTCCGCTTATAGTTGCTTTAACCATATTAGGATTGCGGTGACAATAAACTATAGGGAATTCGACTATACTCTCTTTTACCATGCGCTTTTTTTTGTAAATACTATACACTTTTGTCTCAGTGTATTTTCTCCATTTTTTTCTTCGCATTATCCGCCGAACTTTAGTAAAATTTTGCAGAAGCAATGTGGTTTTGGAAGGATTTATTTGCGTATGATACGCGGCGACGTGGAAATGCAGAGGGAAATTTAGTATTGAGACACGCGCTCCCGTAGACCGTCCCGCGGAGATACGACTTTTTTTTCTTCCTCTCGTCTTCGGTAAACCGAGCGAGCTCTACTGAATATTTATCGTCGTCCATTTTCTCCCGGTGGTCTATGGACGCTGGCGCTTTTACCACTCGCCTCCAACGAAATGAAGCGTTTCCATTTTTCCATTTATCAAATGGTCGATGCTTAGTCGAAAAGCATATATTGTACATTGTACGGAAGCCTTTTTTTTTGTCCCAACGAAAGAAAAAGTTGCGAGCTATTGTTACAAGAAAATGTATACCTATAGGATCAAATGGAAGAATGAAACGTGTCGCAAATTCCTACGGCACACTCGAAACTGTATCGTTGCGCTGAGAAGAAAATAAATGACAAGTCAGGTCAGCATTTTATATTCCTTGCACGTATAGCCTCCCGGATGAGGATTAGAGATCTTTCGAGTAACGCGTACATACGTAAATCATGTGGGCTATGTCGTATATGAGTTTACACGCGCGGTTATGACGATCGTTCCAGGCTATAGAATTTAAATTGACGGATTAGGAAACTTTACGAGCAACCCGCGCAGTGCAATCCGCCTGTTGCTCGTCGTTCGTCGTCATCCACGTCACCCGCACTGACAAAAAAATTCTATTGATACGAACTAATCGCGTCTGTTTGATTTTTGTCTATTTAAATTAACTAGATTTCATTTGGAATCAAATTTTTCCTATTGCATTCCATTATTGGAATTTTTTACTTTAAATGTATTTATTTATTCAAATCAAAATATATTCAATATCGTCCAATAACTATTTTATTTAATCCTAGTAAAACTGTGATTCGATTTCATCTGCTCAAAAAACAAGTTAGTTGAATCCACTAAATGGAACTATTTGATTTTTTAAATTTAAATTAAATAGAATTTTTGCAGAGTCAACCATTTTTCTATTTGATTGAATGGTCTGTCTTTATTGCAACACACATAGAAAAGAGGTGTGGGGGTAGAGAGGGTGGAGAGAGAGGAATTATATATATATATATATATTAGGTGTACAAATAAGTTTTGGGACAGTTTTAAAAAAATTCAAGATTTATTAAAAAAGCAGTAAAACACAGTTATTCATCGAAGTAATCTCCATCGCACTGAATGACCTTCAGCCATCTCTCAGGTAACTCGCGGATGCCTTTCGCAAAGAAACTTTCGTCTTGCGAGGTGAGAAATTTAGCGACCCATTTTTCCACTTCTTCAAATGTTTTGAATCGCACGTCAGACAAATCGTTCTGCATTTTCCGGAATAAATGATAATCGGATGGGGCTAAGTCTGGTGAATACGCCGGGTGTGGTACAGCTTCCCATCCAAGCGCTAGTAACGTATCCTTGACCGGTTTACCCACATGAGGCCGCGCGTTGTCATGGAGCAGTTTTACTGGACGTTTTCCTTTACCAGAAAATGGACGTTTCTTCTCAATTTCTTGATTCACTTGCATCAATTGATGACAATAGCGATCGGTAGTAACTGTTTGACCAGGTTTGGGAAGTTCATAATACAGTACGCTTTTCATATCCCACCATATGCACAGCATGACTTTGTTACAATGAACATTGCGCTTTGGCGTGGATGTTGTCGGCTCGCCGGGGTCAACCCAATGATATTTGCGTTTCGGATTATCAAAATAAATCCACTTTTCATCGCCGGTCACAATTTTCCACAAGAAAGACTTTCTATGTTGCTTGTTGTAAAGACTCACACAAATGTTAAGACGGCTGTTTTTATTTTCTTGAGTCAGAAAGTGTGGTACCCACTTTGTTCCTTTTGTAATCTTACCCATTGCTTTTAAACGATAAGAAACAGTTTGTTGAGTTACTCAAAGCTGTTCCGAAAGTTGTTTCTCCGCCTAACAAGAGTTTTCATCCAGCAACGCTTGCAGTTCCTGATCGTCCACCTTTACAGGAGGCCCCGTGCGTTCATGGTCACTAACGTCGAAATCACCTTCTTTGAATCGCTTATACCAATACTCACATGTACTTTTAGATACAATGTTGTCTCTAAGAACAGAACATATCGATTCACACGCTTTCCTAACACTTTTTCCTTGATGGAATTCATAGCGAATGCAGTGTCTAATAAATAGCTTATCGGTCTGCATGTTTAATTTACAGAATTTATAGGTTATGTTTATGACTCCTTTACGTTTCGATACTACATATCAAGCGCCATCTATGATAAGTGAGCGGGACCTTTGAATTAATTTAGAATAGCCGTTATGATACAAAATCGAAGTGTCCTAAAACTTATTTGTACACCTAATATATATGGTATGTTGGAAAAATATAGCGTGTTATTCGATAAAACTCTCTTATTATCACAATGATATTAACTAATTGATATATTTTATGTGATACAGCAAATAGTTATAGGAATTCATTTGGTCTCTTAGCCATATCTGCGACTAAGATGATACAAGCACTCGCTCGCATAGGGGCATGAGTAGGTAGGTTCTAGGTTCGATTCCCGTATAGGTGAAATATTTTCGTCGATAGAAATCATCTCAAAAGGCCAGGGTATGACGAATTACGATACATAATCGTTGTCGTAAAACTCTCAATGAAGTATTTCATTTTATTTTGGATTTATGAAATATTTTATGTATACAGTACACTTAGATTTACATGTTGTAAGCAAATAGAGATTTAGTTGAATCGAATCTTTATTCAATTTGAATATATTCAATATTTATAAAAAATAGCTGAAACAAATGAAAAAAATATCTTTGAAACAAATGAGATCGTAGTAGGCCATGAGCCAAGGAAAAAACCTATTTGATTTAAATAGATCCTATTTAAATTGAGGACTTAGGCTACTCTAGAGGCCGAAGAAATAGGCTTTTGGGGATTTTTTTCTCACAAGGGGACAGTACGGCAGTCGGATTTTTGTAATTTTTCGTACTCATGGTACGCGAAGTTCAGAGCTCGAATATTAATATCCCAAAGCAGTTCGACGCCATATTCAGAAATTTTCGAGAAAATTAACTTTGAAGTTTTCGAGCGCACTCTTATCCCACAAAGATGCAACGATATTCGAACCGGGCTCGTGGCGTACCCGGTAGCGCTCGAGTCTAGTAATCGCGGGGTCGCTGGTTCGATTCTCACTTCGATTTTTTTTTTTTTTTTTTTTTTTCATTTTTTTTTAATTCGCATACCTCCGTCATTTAAATATCCCGATAAATTTTTGTTGTATATAATCACATATTATTATATATAATTAATATAATATATCTATATATGTTTATATATGGACAAAATCCATATATAGTTATTTATGTACAAAATTCATTATAGTTATACATAATTATATATTTTCTCATATATGATCATATATTATTTATATATAACAATAGGTGATTATTTATAAAAAAATAAATAAATAATCCCGGGATAAAAATCATAAAATCTATGCTAATTCACATATATGTAATTATAATTGTCAATGATAAATGCAAGTCTTATTTTTGATTATCTCTTGCTTGAAATTGCGAATAGGCGACGTAAAAATATCCAGTAATAATATTTACATAAACTCCCTTGTAGATTAATAGGAATATAAATAGAAGAATAAATGTTGAAGAAATAATTGTCGAGATGCCGTGAAAATTACTGTTTTCCTTGTTTTTACGATGGTTATCACTCTGGCTCGTGTAACATTACACCCGCTGTATAAAACAAACGAATACAGACCGAATAATAAAGTATTCAATTCCTTACCCGACGTTTTTCATTTTCTTCCTAAAAATGTTGTTGGTTATAAATATTGATACTTGAAAATGTATGTTTATAATCAAGAGATAATTAAAAATATGACTTGCGTTTTTTCATTTAAAAAAAATGAAAAAAAAAAAAAAAAAAAAAAAAAAATACGAAGTGAGACTCGAACCAGCGACCCCGCGATTACTAGACTCGAGCGCTACCGGGTACGCCACGAGCCCGGTTCGAATATCGTTGCATCTTTGTGGGATAAGAGTGCGCTCGAAAACTTCAAAGTCAATTTTCTCGAAAATTTCTGAATATGGCGTCGAACTGCTTTGGGATATTAATATTCGAGCTCTGAACTTCGCGTACCATGAGTACGAAAAATTACAAAAATCCGACTGCCGTACTGTCCCCTTGTCAGAAGAACTACAAAATAATTCGAGATTACCAAAAGGGTGTTTATCGTACATAGCAGTGACTGTATACAACAATTTTTTTGAAACGACTAATTTCAAAATGGCGGCTATCTAGCGTTTAACTCAAAACTGCATTTTTTAAGTTGGTCGGAAACATAACTCAGACAATTTTCAACCGATTCACTTAAAAAGTTGAATATATCTTGAAAAATACATTATCTATGGAAGTACGTAGGATTTTTTTAAATTGCATAGTTCATTTTTTATTAACGATTTTTTAGGCAAATTTTTAGAAAGTGAAAAATTTGCCTAAAAAATCGTCAGATAATTGTAACTATGCAATATAAAAAAAATCCTACGTAGGGGAGACCAGGGACAAAAGTAACAATTTGTACGCCATGCCTGATTTCTCGTAAATTATAACATTTGTGATAAAATAAATATAGTCATATTAAACTTTCGTTTATGGTCTAAACATGTGCTTTATAAGTTTATCTAATATATATATATCGGTTTCTGAATATAATAAAGCTGCAAAAAAAAATCGTAGATTGTTACTTTCGACCTCATGATCAGGGCGAACGCAACACCGTATTAGTTCTGCCCAGGGCTATAAATACGATGAAAAAAAAAACAAAATTAAATCAAATTATTTATTTCAAAGTTATAGTACAAAAAAAATAAGCTTCCTAATTAAGTTTAACTTGGGATTCACGTTTCTATTCAGTCGAAAATCAAGAAAAATTTACTTCTTGATGATTAGTTAATTAACAAAAAACCTTATGACAAAACAAAAAATAACTTCTTAACAATCAACAATACAAACAAAAAATGAATTCTTAATGAGTTTCAAACTCATTAACAAAATTAACAAAACCAAAATAACTTCTAAATTACAATTATCTACGAAAAAAAGATCTTAAATAAAACTATTTCTTCCTCAGGAGTGAAAACACGGTTGACGCAACGGTAGCCAACTTGTGCATTAATATCCCCTGCTTTATGTTTTCTTATAAATCTATTTAATGTAACATCACAAACTCCGTATTTTTTTGCAAGTGCTCTTACTGTTGCATTCTCCTTGAAATGCTCATCTGCTGTTTGTCTATAGACCCCTGTGTCAGCGGTGCCTCTATTTGTTTTTCTTATCCGCTGCCGTGGCATTCTGTTAAATCAAAAAAGGAAAAAAAAAAGTTTAATACAAATTACCCCCCTACGGGGACGAAAGTAACACGTTACTTTTGTCCTGCCATGAGATGTTACTTTTGTACGCAAGCCCGTTTTTGATATTTTATATAACCTAACCTTAAAACTGAATTAGTTACACGGAGACAAATTATAACATGCTAAAGACAATCTTAACTTAAATCAACGAACTAATATTCACATTATTATCAGCATCTTAATTGTACGTAAACATTTAATGAATAAAAAAACGAAATACTTACTTTTGGTGGTAAAAATCACAATACGTCCACTGATTTACGCTTGTCGCGCGGCGCGGGCGCAGAGACTGAACTCATGCGCGGGGGGCGGTGCAAGCTGACGACCAACGCACAGTAGGAGAAAAGCCCAAAAACCTGGCCAAAACCTCAAATGACCTTTGACGGGAATGAAAATTGGCTTACAGGGGTTTTCAAGGTCGCTGATTACGAATCTGAAAGCCAAATTATCGTAAACAAAATGGCCGATCCAATATGGCTGACATGAATGTTAAAAAGTTGCCAGATGTCGACAAAAATTGGTATTTACAGGTTTTCAAGGTCGCTGATTACGAATCCGCAAGCCAAATTATCGTAAAAAAAATGGCCGATCCAATATGGCCGACATGAACGTTAAAAAGTTACCAGATGTTGACAAAAATTGGTATATACGGGTTTTCAAGGTCGCTGATTACCAATCCGATATCTATTGTTTATAACTTGCAACAAAGAGCTTACAGCAAATTGTTATAAACAAAATGGCCGAGTATCCTGCTAAATAGATAAATTAATATATTTAAAAAAATCATCATAATAAAATAAACGTGAACAGTGTATTCTACGCAATTATTATTTTTATT
Organism: Ophion obscuratus; assembly: GCA_964007375.1. NCBI lineage: Eukaryota > Metazoa > Arthropoda > Insecta > Hymenoptera > Ichneumonidae > Ophion > Ophion obscuratus. Next base: position 68,383,279 of record OZ023313.1, on the reverse strand, counting down.
TCCAAAATACATACGGAACGTTTCAAAAATAGAAAATTTTATTCTTAATCAAAATCGTAATCGGAGTCGGAGTCGGAGTCAGAATCATTATCCGAGTTTGTATCTATTACAACTCCCGGCACGGCTTCAATCTCGGCGCAAAATTCGTCTGCTGCAGCAGTCACTTTAGGAGCGATCAACATCGCTACAGCTTCCGGCGACAAACTCTTCAGCTTCTTCTGTGGTAGTCTTCTGACACTTGAAATGTACGGATCAGAAGTAACTAAGAGCCGATGAAAAACATCTTCCATAGTTTTAACCCTGGAACTTTTTCGCGCAATATCTTCTCGATATCGTTTGATGTCTTTGTTTCGAGCTTCCTGAGCATCTTCGGATAATTGGCCGATTGGTAATAGAGCATGAGTTATTATCACTGGACCATGAATTAATAGTTTGTGCACCGAAGTAGGCATGGAGTACCAAGGGCATAATGCAACGGTCTTTCTTGCCATTTCAATAGCATACTGTTCAAATCTTTCACAGTTTATCTCGTGGCCACACGATATAACTTGTAGGATTACGTACAAGCGTTTAATAACTTCTTCGTTGACCCCCGTTATCGCAGCGGAAACCGTCGAATTTTCAAAGAATCGCCGAGCTGTGTTGCCATCATTGCTGCTGCCGTATCCAGGCTTTGGGCGATCGATATTTAGACCCAATTGCTTCTTGAATCCTTCTTGAATGGCCCTCTTGCGTTCCTGGGTAATTTTTTTTTCTTCGGCACTTCGAGCTTGCCATTTTTTAATGCCGAGTTTGTAAGACACGTGTAAGCAATACTCGAAGCACCGTATCCACGCATGCAGCGTCGACAATCCGAACTTCAAATTTGTTTCATTGATTTCCCTTTGCAATACAGTGTCGATGGCATTAAAATCTTTGCTGGTTGCTCCACACAAATAGCACCGTTGAGCAGATTTCGTCAATGATACAGCGTTGCAAACTTTACCATCTATCATGGTGAACAACAACTTGTACATTACGGAGATTTCTTTTCCATCTATTACACTTTCGAATGGACGAAGTGACTTTATTTGTTCTTCAACAATTTGGACTTCATTAAGTGTTGACTCTGTGTCTTCGCGTAGAAACAGTAGTCTAAGCGGTCTACAAAATCGTGGAGACGAGGGTCTAGGGTTCTTCCAAACAACTATTTCTTCCTTCGATTGTTGATCATAACACACGAGTTGTAATGGCACGACTGAAGTAAAGAATACATGCGCATCAGATTTGCTGTCATCACTGAACGTCTGCTTATATTCACTTTGCCCAGAACTTCCATCGCAACCCCACTTGCAAATCAAGTCCATTTTACGAACATTATCTGGAGTCAATCTTTGAATGAGTACATTTTGGACGAGTAAAATACGTTCAACTGTATGATCTAATAGTGCCTGTAGTTGGACTTCTGCACTACTCTCTGTAATCCTGATTGCATCACGTGGTGGATAACAACGCTTTTTTGCTTTCATCACTTTTTCGTAAGACGGATATAGCTTACAGTTATTTTCCTTCCCTAATCTTCTCATTCCCTGGTAAGTACTCTTGGAGAATTTATATTCAATCATAGCGGAAAGTGCAGCCTCTTCGGATAAAGTAATTTCATCCGTTGCTGAGTAAGCTTTACGATACTTGGAAGCTCTTAAAGGACTCGTCATTGTTACGTCCTTAATAACTTTTGCGGCGTCGGATTGTCCTGAAGAGCGAAGGCTCATTTGAGTAGCGTATGCTAACTCGACCGAGTTGAACGATGTACGAATATCTTGGGTCTTCCTTCGTTTAGATCTTTCACTGGACATTGTAAACTCAAGGGACGGGCGGCCGCCCGTATTACCCGGGCTTGTTACTACAGTGTCTGTAGGTGCGGCAAAACATACCTGCTTGCTAAGCCATTCACCGTTATTCTTGAAAAATACACAGGATTTTCTGTGAGCTTGTTGCCACCTCGTTCTCATTTGATTGAAGAGTATCGAAAAAGTCTGTTTCGAGTCCTCAGGCACTACAACTGTACGTCCGGTGGCCTTGGAAATTTTTTCTACCATAAATTCGATCAAGGAAGCGAATTTATCGGATAAATGCTCGCTGATTATCAGAAATACTTCTTTCCTTGTCAGCACCAATTCTTTGTAACCGGATCCTGTAATAAAGACATAAAATTGTAGAAAATTGGTGTTAAAGGAAAAGATAAAATTTTCAATTAATACAAAAACTTGAACAATGTACATTATTTTACCAAATAAATAACCGCAATAAGTGAAATAATTTTAAGAAAATTAGACAGAAAATATTGACATGGATTTGGTTAAAAGAAAGCTTTGCTTACTATATAATATATATATATTCAAATATTTTATTTGAATGTTATAACATTTCATTCATATTTAAGAAATTTTTATGTGGTTGATTTTAATATGTATATATATATATGCATACGTATATATCATAATTAAATCACAGAAAATTTATATATATATATATACACATACATATATATTAAAATAATTTATTTCAAGCGTATAACAGCCGTCTTGTCCGTTATGATGCTACTTCACCCATTCTCAGGTAGAGGCGCAGAGGCTGCTCAATAGTGCCGCGTGCACGCTCGGCTACCGCACGATGCGAAAAAAATCATAACGGACAAGACGCACGTTTTCCGCAGGTAACTCTTGTAAATTTCGAAAGCTTATACATTAAACTAAAGGCCGAGACTAGGAGCTTTGCAAAATGTGACAAAATATATAACTTTTCGGACCGTTGAAAATATAAGTTTTCAAAATTATTCAGTTTTATTTATGCCGAAGGCTATACTACATTTCAATCATTTATACATAAACTTTAGATTCAACCGATGTAAAAACATGTTCTACATACCTCCAGAAGTCGTATCCATGTTGCTGAATTGAAATTAAACCCGTCACTTTAAAGTTATGGGTTTTTGAAGTCAGCGTTATTTTCGTCTGTTCAGCGCGTGACACGTACACTCTTCACGAACACTAACTGCCAACTGACGCTGCGGCGCAGGTATACACTTAAAGGGCTTTCCCTTCCACAATAGAATGCAGTTACTAGTCCTCTACCTGAATGACTACTCAACTGACCCTATTTCGAAAATTTATTTTTTGGGGTTTTGGCCAGGTTTTTGGGCTTTTCTCCTACTGTGCAACGGTCCCGCGCGTCGTTCTGGCAGTACAGAGCGTTTGTTACTTTCGACCCGCCGTTACATCCCGTGCAGAAATTTTGACCGGGATACCCTATGTCCGATCAAATCCCGATCAGGATTTGTCATGGATTCCCCAAAACCGGATCCCGGTTAGAATCCAACTTACATCAGTATCGGCATATGTACGACGACGATGGCATCATTTTGAAAATTTTGGCGTCACGTGTATTTTCTGTATTACTATGGAATTCCTATCTATAGATAAGAATTTCTGTCTATAGATTCCTATCTATAAAATTCCTATCTATAGATAGGAATAACATAGTAATACCGAAAATACACGTGATGCCAAAATTTTCAAAATTATGCCATCGTCGTCGTACATATTCCGATACTGATGCAAGTTGGATTCTAACCGGGATACCGGTTTTGGGGAATAAGTCTCTGTTTATACCCACCGACATGTCGGTGGGTATAAACATGTATTTAAGACAAATTAAAATCAAATTCACAATGATTAGATTAAAATTTACACCAACCGTGAGTTCTTACGTATTTCGAGAGAAAACATTTCGTCGAGGCAAAGAAATTTTTGCAAACAAGTTGTGAGTTTCAAATATTACATTATAAATATGAAAAAAATCACATAATGAGTTGTGAATTTCCTCAAGTTGAAGAAAATAAAAATCGAATTCACGACAGTTATATTAAAATTTACACCACAAGTGTAAACGTATTTTGAGAGAAAACATTGTGTTGAGGCAAAGAAATGTTCGCACAAAAAGTTATGTGCAAAAATTTCTTTGCCTCGAGGCAATGTTTTCTCTCAAAATACGTACGAACTCACTTTTGGCGCAAATTTTAATCTAATCATTTTGAATTTGATTTTAATTTGTCTTAAATACGAAAAAAATTCACAACTAATTTTGTGAATTTTTTTGTATTTATAATATCTTGTCAATACATTTGCATTCACAGATTTTGATGTGAATTTTTTTTAATTCACATCCAAATCTCGCGATGAGCGCGATCTGCCATTTGAATCTTAGGACAAATTTTTTTTTATTGATAGTTTAATGCACCAAAACTTTATAAATGTTATTTATTTTTATAATAAATTTAGCATGTCATAATTCCATTTTTGACATTGTACTTCAGCCTGTATTCACCCGTGATCCTCCCCAGATTCCTCAATGATTCCATGGGGAATCTATTTAGAGTCATTAAAGGATCCGGTTCTGGATCCCTAATGGAATCCAGTTTACGGATCTTACATTTAGTCTTCGAATCTGATCCGATATCGGACTAGATCCCAACTGAGAGCCCGGGATACAAGTCAGAATCCAGCTGTATCCCTGCCAAAATTTCTGCACGGGATTTGTCGCCGGTCTCCCCTACTTCCATAGACAATGCATTTTTCAAGATATATTCAACTTTTCAAGTGAATCGGTTGAAAATTGTCTGAGTTGTGTTTCGGGCCAACTTAAAAAATGCAGTTTTGAGATAAACGCTGCACAGCCGCCATTTTGAAATTAATCGATTCAAAAAAATTATCGTATACAGTCACTGATATGGATGATGAACCCCCTTTTTTGTTATCACGATTTATTTTGTAGTTTTTCTGAAAAAAAAATCCCCAAAAAGCCTATAAGACTTTTCTATAAGATTTCCTATAGGACAAAGGCTCATTCGGAACGTAAAATTATTCCAAATAAATGCTCGCTAGCATCTATAAATAATATTTTTATAATTACTTTTGATAAATAAAAAGATTTCGAACTTGCCCCTCACATGATGTTAATAAAAGTATGCACTTAAAATATTTATTATCTGTAGAAAAAACAAAAAAGCATTTGAATAATCGTCATCATTATCGTTCAGAAACGTCTTCGCCAATTATTCGATATAATAATATTTAGAAAGCGTACCTGAAAGTCAAGATGAAAGAAGCAAGAGGATGCGGCAGAAAAAAGTGTACAAGTTGGATGGGTTTTTCAAGAGGTTCGCCAAGTGTGTCAATGCGCCGGTAAATTATCATTGCGGATGTCCAGCGTTGCTTCATGTGTAAACATTTGGCACGAGAGCATTGAGTTATCAACGGGATATTATACTCGTCGAAGACCTCATCGAGGCTGGTTCGCATCTGTTGACCGCAAAAGTACCGGAAAGCGAGGGGGGGGGGGGGGGGGGTTGCGAGCGCGTCACGACAAGTCGGTGCCATATTTTTTAACCCTCACTCCATGTAGGGGGGTCGTTTTTGTCCGGGCCGAAATTTCTTGTCGAAATTTCTCGAACACCGGCGACTTCAGCGCCACCTAAGTGGTACTAAAAAAAGTATAGGTAGGAAGGTTTGAGAGTGCACGATGCCAGCTGTAGCAGTCAGTTGCACGCGGCACAGTGAACAAAGCAAATCGGACCAGGACATTTTCGGCCCCGGTACATGGTTAACGTAAGTAAAAGTGACCGTTTTTTTTTTTGTATATTTTGGCATTATAACCACAAGAAATATGTTATAACTTATATATTTCATTTTACAGCATTATGGCAGTGAGAACCGCCGCAGAAATTTATGCGCAAAGCAAAAAGGAACCGATGCTCTTTGTGTGCGCATGAAGAAGATCGTAAGACTAACCGATGTTGCGCCCGATAAGGAAAACCGATTTGCGAAGAACACCGAGTTAATCTCTGTCTCGAATGTTCATAAAAACGCGTTTTTTGTAACGAAGTATTGTTTTCAATGTCAACAAATGTTATTTCGACTATAATAACATGAACGAATAAAAATAAAAATTATCTCTGACGTTGAGCGCTTCTTTGTCTTTAACCCCTTGATTGTGAGTGATACACATAGGGGCAAACAAAAAATCGTGCCATTTTTGTGTCATGACACGTATAGGGGCATTTGAAAAACAACCTATTTCTACTGCGTCGATTCGATTGTAATTTGGTACATCATGGTTTGTGGGGTCGCTGAATTTGAATTTGACTTCAGATTTCCAAAATTCAAAATGGCGGATCCAATATGGCGGACGCCAATTCGAAAAATGGTTTGATTTCGACGAAAGTGAGTACCTCATGGTTTTCGGAGTCGCTGAATTCGAATTTGAAATCAAAACTCCAAAATTTAAAATCGCAGATCCAATATGGCGGACGCAAATTCGAAAAATGATTTCATTTCGACGAAAGTGAGTACCTCATCCCGAGCAGAAATCTAATCAGGCTGCCTGAGGATCCATCAGGCCCGGATCAGGGATCAATAAGGAGCCCTGATCAGGCACGCCTGATTTGAGCCAGACAGGGGCCTGAGCAGGGATCAATAAGGCGCCCTGACCAGGCACGCCTGATTTGCGCCAGACAGGGGCCTAAGCAGGGATCAATAAGGCGCCCTGATCAGGCACGCCTGATTTGCGCCGGATAAGGGCCTGATCAGGCATTAATAAGGCGCCCTGATCAGGCATGCCTGATTTGCGCCGGATAGGAGCCTTATCAGGCATCAATAAGGCGCCCTGATCAGGCACGCATAATTTGCGCCGGATAGGAGCCTTATCAGGCATCGATAAGGCACCCTAGTCAGGCACGCCTGATTTGCGCCGGATAGAAGCCTTATCTCGCATAAAGCTCGTCACTCCGTAACCTCTCCTCTCTAGGACTAGACAGCACCTCTGTCGGCGAAGCCTCACGAAATATTTTGACAGCTGCACACGCAGGCACGCGAAATATATGAAGACAATGGTTATCAACCGAAAGTGCGTGTCGTCAAAATTTGTTTCAAAATCTTTTTTATCATAAATAAATATTTATGTCAATTTTTTTGTATTATTGTTATATGGAATCAAAACTTTTGTATATAATACGGGCAGCCAGTCCTGTATTATATACGTAGAAGAAAGCGCAACAGCCATGCCGTAGCTACATCGACACATCTCGTTCGGTTCATCAATTTCTCCCGAAGAAAGGCAAGCCCTTCAATAAAGTGCAGTGCATACAAAATCTCAGGTAAAGTATATTTGCGATTATACTGTGGATTATCTACATATGAACAGTGATAATATATAAAATACGACTTGATGGGCGAAGACTATGCGGCGTAGCTTAACCTCACTTTGTCACTTTCGCACCATTTGTATATATATATAGTGTGATATATTTCGTATCAAGAAAAAATGTTCAACAGTACAAACATACGTATATGCACATAAATGTACTCATACATACGTGCAAGGACCAGATGACGAGAAATAATTGCGCAAATTGCATTTTGTACCGTCGAATATTTTTTTCTCAATAATATATATACAACACTATATATATACAAATTATGCGAGAACGACGAAAAGAGATTGAGCTACGCCACTACGAGGTACACCATTTTTAAATAATTATTAATTATTTAATTATCTCAAGAGGATATATCAGTCGGAGCCTATATCGCTCACTTTTCCCTGGTCGAATATATCTATACTTATGATAAATATAGATATACCCGACGGGGGAGCGGTGGCCCTCCCTAGGTCCGACTGATATATACTCTTAATGTAAAGATGTGATTTTTCTATGTATATTTACTAATTTTTCTATGTATTCAAAATATTTCAGATGCAATCTTGACAAAGTATGATGGTACTCCCCACGCAGGTTCAAAGAGAAACAAATTTCGGATGGGCTAGCGGCGGTCATAAACAGTGCGAAAGATTGGAACAGTCATCGCCAAAACCGGAACAAAAACTAAACGATCAAGTCAAATAAAATAAAAGCTTAAACTTAAAAAAAATGTTTTCATATTTTTAATAACGTTAGTAAACTTGATAACGTGTAACTGCGATAATAATTTAATAAATGTTGATCTATTGTTAAACAAAAAATTAATCAAATGATTGAGCCAGATGACACGCATGTCTCAGGCTGGATGAGGCACCTGATCCGAGCTAGATAAGTTGCTTGATCCGAGCCAGATACAGTGCCTAATCCGAGCCTGGTAAGGTGCCTGATCCGGGCCAGATATAGTGCCTGATCCGAGCCGGATACGGAGCCTGACCCGGGTCTGATAAGATGCCTGATCCGGGCCAGATAAGTTGCTTGATCCGGGCCTGATCAGAGCCTGATAAGGTGCCTGATCCGGACCTGAATATACAAAAGCGTTACATCCCTGATCAGGGCCGGACTAAATTTGCCTGACCCGGCCCGGATTTGCTATTGTGGCAGCCTGATCCGGTCCGGATTTCACCCTGAACAAATTTCTGCTCGGGATGGTTTTCGGCGTCGCTGAATTCGAATTTGAAATCAGATTGTCAAAATTCAAAATGGCGGATCCAATATGGTGGACGCAAATTCGAAAAGTAGTTGGATTTTGACAAAAAATTGTATCCCTAGATGTTTATGGTCGCGAATTTCGAATTTGGATCCTGACTCCTACTGACTCCTACTGACTCCTGAAGTATGTGAAGCTCGGATACAATATAATGAATACAAATTTGGCAAATCATGTATGACAATCTACTCATAATAACAAATGTAAAAGAATACTTTTTTGGCGTTATATCCCGCTCTTAGCCGAACCCAGAGTCACGAATCGAGGACGTGGCGGTTGTTGACTCCATTTTGTTTTTTGTTCAGATTCGGATTCAGCGATCCCAAAAACCATAAGGTACTCACTCTCGTCGAAATGGAACCATTTTTCGTATTTGCGTCCGTCATATTGAATCCGCCATTTTTAATTTTCAAAAACCGATTTCAGATTCTGCTTCAACGACCCCAAAAACCATAAGATACTCACTTTCGTCGAAATGAAACCATTTTTCAAATTTGCGTCGGCCATATTGGATCCGCCATTTTGAATTTTGGAAATCTGATATCAAATTCGAAGTCAGCGACCCCAACAACTTTTATACTGAGACTTTAAGCAAATCTATGAAATTTTTTTTCCAACACAAAAATGGCACGAAAATCTCATTTTCACCTCACTGCCAAAGGGTTAATACCTCGTTTTGACCTCCCGAAAACATACCTATGTTCCCGTAGTTGAATAGGGTATCTGGTTTAATCTCACACTAGTGTCATATTTTTTTCCTTAAAGAGCCACCTTTTCTCTTGAAATAACCGGCTTTTAAACTTCTTTCCCATGATTTGTTCTGAAACTAGAATTTTTCACAAAAAAAAACGCTTTTTCCGCGCATTGCTTGATATTTGATAAAATATTTTTTGTACAAATAACAATATCCGAAAAAATCCTGTGGGCACTTCAAAAGGACATTCCAAGTATCAACCAGGAATTTTTTCAGATTTTTTTATTAATAATTGTGGGTGTGGTAGCACGCCGCCGAAAACGACCCCGGTATATGGAATTAGGGTGCCGAAAACACCTACATGGAGTGAGGGTTAAATATTTATTACTAATATAAAAATTGTCGCTTTTCGTAGAAAAAGAATTTCTCTCCCGCTCCCAAACATGAGAAGATACGCATCAAGGATTTCAGAGAGCAATTTTCTTTTCTCACAAATATGGCAACATCGAGTTTGCGGCTCGAGTAGAAGAGAAGGCAGCGATGCGAAAGTATATTCAGATCTCGAGGAGTGTTATCGTCCCCGAGTGCTTACGTTTCCGCTGCCAAAGTTCTTGAAGATGAGGAAAAAAGATAGAGCCGTGACATGGCTGAAATGACTCGACGATCGAGATATCTCTGCAGTGGCGTTTCGAAAAGTGCAAAAATGCTCGAGCCATTATATTCGTATCGAAAGAGCGAGAGTTGCCGCGGACTTTTAATTGCGACGATTAAATTGAAAAATCGACCGCTCGCGAGAGTCTGGCAAAAACAAATATAACACACGTTTTCATATCCAAAGCGAATATTGTGTATTTTTGGTTTTTTCGCTTTTCGACCCGTGCAATCTTCTGCACAAAGCTGCAAAGGTTTCTGTTTTTTCTCAAACCGGCTCGTTTCGCTTATACGAGAGGATCAAGTTTTTCCTAACTAAGAATCAATACATCAACATACTATCAACCACACTGAGAGAAATGTATGGTAACTTCAACCATATTTTAACCATATTTGATATTACCCTGAGGGGACAACAATATTTTATAGTCATGTTTACTGCCTGAAAAATGTAGTACTGCTTATGATATTTTAGCAGTTGTGTTAACTACGCTCATATGTTAACCGCAACCAACACTCTTACAAGCATACGTTGATTCTTCAATGCTATGTAATATAGTAGATTTTCATAAAATGGATATTGCCTCACACTATCAAAATATAGTGATTTTTACCATATTGAATGGTCTGTCTACTAAATGTATATAATATTTGATAAATTCAAAAAATCTCAATTGCGATAACCACCTGTACACTGAGAAAAAAATTCAATGGCGTTATTGAATGAAATTTCGTTGATTCAATTGTAAAATTGTTGGTGTAAATAATCGGCTTTACTAGTCCAAACAAAACGCTAACGATAACATGATCAAATTAAAAGTTTTTTTCTCATTCAAAATATATTTTGTTAGCCGAGAACAATATATTATTGAAACTATCTGAAAAGTTATCGCGAACAAATTATATAGTTTTGAATGCATTTTCTGCAACGAATAAAAAAAGCGTCTCAATTCATAACATGAATGTTGTTGATTCGAGTACACAAAAAAAAAATTCAATTTCGCTCGTTTGATTCAGATAAAATTTCCAAGGTATGTTATTCGTTAAAATATTAATATTTTATTTTGATTGAAAAAAAATTCAGCAAACGTCTAAATTGGTTAAAAAATTATGCGAAAATAAAATTGTTTCTTGCACATTTGGTTGAAAAAATTCAACCAAATCATGGCTCAGCGCCACCGAAATTGCAGGTGTGAGGAAACCCGTAGTTCTCGGAGTAACCGCTAGAAGCCGCATGCGCGCTCGATTCTCGTAAGCGTAGCGCGAACCGAAAATCTACTTAAACGCTGAGGAAACTCTAAAGAGTATCGCTTCTTGGCTTGTGGCTAAGATCGAAGTGTAGTATCTGTTCTTATCAGTTGAATATCTGATATTCTCTCCATGGATATTCCATTGGACATCTGCTATTGGTCGTGTTCGTTGGGTCTCATCATTTTGATACGAACAAGTACGCATGCGCATAACGATGCGCAACGCGCAACTGCGCAATGAAAAGAGTCATTTGTTTTACGCATGACTCGTTCCATTGCGCCGTTGCGCGTTGAGCATCATTATGCGCATGCGCACTTGTTCGTATCAAAATGATGAGACCCAACGAACACGACCGTTCTCTCTACTATTATCGTGGATGATCATTCTAATGCTCACTTTTTATTTGAGATTTAAAACAAATTGAAAAACTTACGTCCCATGGCATATTCGTTTCGATGCAGTGAAGAAATAATTAATTTTATTGATTATGTTTTTGTACAAAATAAAAAATGTTGTAGCAACCGCTTAATTATTTCATCCATACATCTACGGATTGTATATAGAATGATTTCAATAGAATATAATTGTATTTGAAGGATAATGTAGATATTACGAGAACAGAACAGCTTTTTCAAATAAAATAATATGTTAATTGAATCAATCACATTTTCCAATATTTCATAGTATTGTAACAATCTCATATATCAGTGGCACTCCGCAGCAGCACATTTATTTGGATCAACCAATATATTTTTTTGATTCAATTGTTTTTTTTCCTCAGTGTATGATTGCTTATCGCAATTTGTCATTCCCTGGCCTCCTAAAATCAATCCTATCGAAGAAAATATTTCGCCTGAACATGGATTCGAACCTACGGCCTACCTATCTATACTACGCACTATGCTACCAGGTACTTGTGTCATTTTGATCGTAGATTTGGCATAACAGATTAAAGTAATTCCAGCTGCGATTCCGAATAGCTGCTACCTCTGATAGAGGTGGAATTTTGCACACATCGTCTTTTTGTTAATATATGTCACTGCTTAAATGGATTTTTGACGCAACGCAATAGTTTTCGAAATATCGAATTTTAAAAACTGATAAATCAATGCTCTCATATATCTATTGGGAGTACAACTTTGCAGTGACCGTTTTTTTCAAAAGTTTAAGGCTTTATTATAAAAAAGTGGCTACATATTTTTTAATCAAAGTACTGCCCGTCGCTAGCTACGACCTCGGCCCATCTTTCAGGTAGTATTCGAATCCCGCGTCGATAAAAGTCTTGGTCTTTGGAGGCAATCCAGGAATCGACCCAATTTTTGACTTCTTCGTAAGTACCGAAGTGCTGGTCAGCCAAATCGTGTGCCATTGACCGGAACAAGTGATAGTCGGAAGGGGCAATGTCTGGAGAGTACGGCGGGTGGGATAAAACCTCCCATTTCAGCGTTTCCAAGTACTTTTTCACGACAATTTGCAACATGGGGTCGGGCATTGTCATGCTGCAGTATCACCTTGTCATGTCTTTCGTTGAATTGTGGCCGTTTCTCTTTGAGTGCCTTACTCAAGCGCATCAACTGACGTCGGTAGAGTTCCCCTGTGATGGTTTCGGATGGTTTGAGCAGCTGATAGTACACAACGCCCAGCTAGTCCCACCAGATACACAGCATCACTTTTAATCCGTGAATATTCGGTTTGGGCGTCGATGACGGAATATGACCAGGCAGTCCCCATGATTTTCGGCGTTTAGGATTATCGTAGTAAACCTACTTTTCATCTCCAGTCACAATCCGGTGCAAAAATCCCTTCCTTTGTTGTCTTTGGAGCAGTTCCCGCAAATGCTGAGAATTCGGCTCGTAGGTTGCCATGTTTGAGTGCCAATAACTTTATAATGCATACACGTATCCGTTAGCTTTTTTAAATTGTTTACATTGGCAGAGCCTCTAGTTTAAAATGCCACTTTTTTATTGAGCTAGGGCCACTACTTCGGCCGCAGTGGCTCTCTAAGTAAAACGGTCACTGCAAAGTTGTACTCCTAATATATCGACCATAGCATGCTACCGCTGTCTCTGCTTTATTGACACGTTCCACAAATAATTCACGTCTTCACTATGAGATTACCATAAGTTTGTTCGAATAGTCACTTTTCGTAAGATATTGTGACAATTTATACTCAACAAGTGTTGATATTAACCATATAAATAGTACAAACTTGCACTGAGAAAAATGTCCATAGTATTCATAAAAAAATGCCCATGGTAAAAGTGGGCATAGTTAGATTCCCTATAGTTTATTGACATCGCAATAAAAATATGGTGAACACAACTATAAGCGTCTATCTAATCATGCCGTTATGGTAGTGTGTTTGATTATCTAGTATCCCCGAAATAACTATTGACTACTGTGAAAGGCTTTACAATATCGATATAGTTAATTCGGTTAATACTTGTACAATAGTTAGTAGTTATTTCGGGGACAATAGATAGTCGAGCACGCCACCAAAGTTGCATGTTTAGATATACTTTTCGTTTATAGTTGTCTTAACCATATGATGATTACGGTGCCAATAAACTATACGGGATTTTACTATACCCTCTTCTGCCGTTGTCGTCTTTCATAAATACCATGTACTTTGCTCTCAGTGCAGCATTAGTATTTGTGCGCCGATTTTGTGATATAGCTTAATTAACCATATTGATATTGCAAAGTCTTTTACAATAGTGTATAGTAATTTCGGAGATACTAGATAGTCAAACACGCCACCAAAGTCACATGTTCACGTATACTTTTCGCTTATAATTGCGTTAACCATATTATGATTGCGGTGACAATAAACTATAGGGAATTCGACTATACTCTCTTTTACCATGCGCGTTTTTTGTAAATACTATATACACTTTTCTCTCAGTGCAATATTATTTTCATCCGCTTGGCGATGACGACTGAGATCCGAGCTATCGTCAAATTATTCACCATTCGAATACGTTTATTTTTCGAATCGTTGTGCCGTTTCGAATATACGCACGTTTCCGCGCTCTATCGTTTTGCCTTTTTATTTTCGTATGCGCGCGTAGAAGACACGACGAGTTTGCGGTAAATCTCGATACATGTGCGGAGACCTATACGGGGGGGCAGCAGGACGACAACACCGTACACGGGATCCGAGATAGACATCTCGATGCGATGGCTTCCACAAGTGTGAGCATATCGATGCCCCACACTGCGAGAATGTCGCAAATCAAAGGGAAAAAAAAGTCCCACAAAAAGCCGCGGAAAAGCGAACGAGGGAATTTCCGGAGAAAAAGACGACGCGGTCGTGTCCCTGGATAGCGAAGCAAAGAGCGATCAGCGTCGCGGATTTTTTTTCTCTCTTCTCATCTTTGTAAAACCGAATCGTCGGTACTTTTCCTATACCTAGGCACGGAACACCGGGACGTTCATCATCCCTGGAACGATCGTACTGTTCTGGTAAACGATTCGATTCGCTGTTCTTACGTTGTCCAATGAAGTCCGCGTAAAGAGCCTTTACAAGGAATAATCCTGCTGTACGACTGAAGAGAAACCCTCTCTGACGCGAGAGTATCGCAAATCGTATGTTCCTAGTAAGGCACCGAAATAATAAAACTTTGAGTTTCTAGGCACTGCGTGGTAAAGGCTTTCTCACGAGGAATAATCCCTGCGGAGACTGATTACGCGAAGTATTCAAAGTTTAATTAGTTTTGTCGTTGATTTTTGCGCAGATGCGGTAAAGCTCTCCTCTGAAGGAGTCGCGTCGCGAGGAGAGGGACGAGTCGGGCGAAATGAACAAATTAACCAAAAAAACTCGTTGCGCCGTAAGCTCATTTGGGATGGATGGAAAACTATTTTTCTTTTCTCCGTTCGTTGGAATGTTCCAAACGCGTCGATCGTCGAACAACCGGAAGGAGGACCGTTCGCGGCCAAAATTCCCTTTCCCTTTTAAGGCGGGATTTAGACAGGAGAAAAATAAGTAATATTGAGGGATTTTTTAAACTAAGAAATAATTATTCTACAATTATCAAACTTTGGGTATACTTTAATAGTATATTTTGGTATGCGAAACCATTTTTTAAAATTAATTCATCACAAAAATGACGGAGCTGTGGCAGAGTATTACAGGAAGGTCGCCGAGGGAGTTGCGAATCGGCAGTCCAGCTTCAGGTAGACTTTTATTTGCAAAAAAGGTCAAACACTTTTTCAGTTAGAACATGTATAGTTTCTATGTGACGGTATTTAAAATGAAGAAAATGCAAATTTAAAAAAATGGCACGCATTTACAAAAAAAATCAACATTTCGCGCAAAATTTCTGTAAAATGTGGATGAAAAAAGTTGTTTTTTTTTTTTTCAATTTTTCAAAAACAATTCTCGTCAAGTGGAAGGTAACAATGGTATCAATACTTCTACCAAGTTTCAACTCAATCGGCTTAACAATTTTTGAGTAATCCTGCCAATTCCGATAATGCAGTTTTGAGAAAAACGCGTTTTAAGTTCACGCCCGCTACGAATCCGAGCAGTGAGGCATAGCGTTGACGGGCTGTGACGTTTCAAGTTTTCCGAATTTCGCTTCGAAACTTTTGGAAAATATTCTACATATATAGTTCTATCGTTAGAAAAATCGATTTTTTGATCGTTATAAATGTATATCCCGCTTTAAATCTTGACGATTCCAGAGTATGACTGACTGTATCGCTTGGCCAGAACCCCCACCTCTATTCCGTTACGTAACGGGTGCTTTGTCGTCAATACTTGCGATTTTTTTCATGGACATAACTAATTATGAAAAGATCGGGTTTATACCTATTTTATGAAGTATATATTCATCTGGGTTTATACCAATTTTTATGACAAAATTTTGAAAATTAACGGACATATATGCCCTGGTTTGACGACGAAAAAAAAATGTCTCTTCCCCGCGTAAAAATTCGAATGGGGCCCAAATCAGGGCCCGATCAGGTTGCCTGACTGCCCTGCTAGGGCACTAATAAGGCAGCCTGAAAGGGCCCTACTAGGAAATGTAACGTTGTGTCACATATGGGTCTGACCTGGTTGCCTGATCAGGCCCCTATCAGGTTGCCTGATCAGAAAGAAATGCATATAATATTTCAAAAATGCAAATTGGAATGAACCACTTAATTTAGAGTTCCACTACAATGATTTTGTATCATAATTCGTCATTCCCTGGCCTGCTGAAATGTTTTTGTTCGAAGAAAATATTTCGCCTATGTGGGAATCGAACCTCGACCTACCTACCCCAAGCTACGCACGCTGCCCCTATGCTACCGAGTGCTTGTAACATCTTGATTCCAGATATGGCATAAGAGACCAAATGAATTCCTATAATTATTTGTTGTATCACATAAAGTATATCAATTAGTTAATATCATTGTGACAGTTAAGGAGGTTTATCGAATAACATGCTATAGATTTTTGAAACTTAACCTTGTATATATATATAAAATTTCTCTCTCTTTTCGCCTTACAAAGCTGCCGAAATCTTCTAACACGCATCCGAGTTGCACAACGTTTTTTGTCGTGATAGTCCATAGCACCTTTTTTTAAATAGAATTCAGGAATGCATCGAAACTCCGCAGCTACGATGCTGTAAAATCGAATTTTCCATGTGGAAAATAAGAGGTTATGTACATCGACTGCTGAGGCAGTTATAGGGCAAGCCTATTTATGGCCTCATCAGGGAAAGCCATAGTAGGGCCTATCAGGGCAAGCCTTGGTAGGGCCCTATCGGGAAAGCCTTAGTAGGGCCGCATTAGGGACAGCCTTAGTAAGGCCCTATCATGGAAAGCCTTAGTAGGGCCTATCAGGGCAAGCCTTGGTAGGGCCCTGTCGGGGAAAGCCTTACTAGGATCTTATCAGGGACGGCCAGGGACATCCATTATCAGGGATGTCCGTAATAGGTGTTACCCGTATCACACCCCGATCGGGGCCTGATCCTGGTCAGGCTAACCCTACGAAATTTCTAGGCGGGTAGTTATATCGTTAAAAAAAATCGATTTTTTTGTCGTTGTAAATGTATATTCCGCCTTAAATATTGACGATTCCAGAGTTCCTTGTTAGGGAGCGTACACAAATTACGCAACGCAAAATGTCTCAATTCTGAACCCCCCCCCCCCCCCCTATTCCGTTACGTAACGGGTGCTTTGTCGTTAATAATTGCGATTTTTTTCATAGACATAACTATTTATGAAAGAATCGGATTTATACTCATTTTATAAAGTATCAATTCATCTAGTTTTAAACCAATTTTTATGACTAAATCTTCAAAATTAACCGAAATATATGCCTTGATTTAACGACGAAAAGAAAATTTCTCTTCGTTGTCCCATCGATATCTATATGAAAGGTTATCTGTAAATTAAAAGTCAACAATTTATCGATATCCATACAAATGTATCTATCGTTATGCGTAGCCGTTTTTTCTTTTACAAAATACCAACAGTTTGAACATTTTTTTCTATTTTCAAGGCCCTTTTGCTGTATTCAAGCAGTCTTTTAAAATAGCAATTATCAAATGTTAAAAACGCGGATACGTACAGCCTTAGGTCACTGCAATTACAAAAATGTTTTTTTTTTAAATTGAAAATTGGTTGATAAGTATTTAAGTATTCGCTCGGACAAGGTCGAAAAAACTAGTTTCGAGAAGAACGCGTTCAGAGTTTTCGTTCCGTGTTTCTTGATATAATGTGACGATTTTTTCTAGAATATTGATAGTTACATTGAAGTATCTAGTCGCGGGCGATATGACGGTTCTTCATCATCACGATAGTTCACAAAATAATAAGAGCCTGTACTTTATCTATTGTAAATGATGCCACACCTGTAGGGACTGAGGGCACTAACCGGTCGCGCAAACTGTTCTCACTAAAGAAACCATAACCCCGTCAATTTCGGACTTGTAAATCAAAATGTTGCCAACATATTTTTCAATACATGTACTTTCAAGAATTCGTTTAAAAAGAAAATTTCCTTCAAATTTTACTTGGGGGATGTGGGAAAGCTACTGTGCAAGTTTTTGCACAGTGATTTTCCCCCTTAACTGACATTGCGTAGAGAAAGCTGTGAGCTGTCCACGGTAAAATTGCACTCCAGGTTCGAATAAAAAAAAATTGAACATGCAGAAATTTTGCTATTTCTGGCAATTTCAAAATCGTGACGTAACGCAAACCTTGACCCCCCAATTGGGTTACGTAATTTACGTACAGCCCCTTATATATTGTCGAGAATTTTGCACAAATATTTATAGAACGATAAAAAATCTAAGACATTTGTAAAGCACCGTTGCTCGAATAAAGCGTTCCAGCGTAGTCGATCAGTTGATTTCTCGACTGCACCGCGATGATAGCGCCCGCGCGAGCGGAACGTCAGAAGACAGGCTTCACGGACGACCGCGGTTCGACAGGCGACAGGAAGTGGAAGGTGTTCCCTGAGGGGGCCCCCGTTGATACACGAGTCCGTGCTACCGGTTGAAGAGAGAAAGGGAGGGAGGAGACTACGAGCGCGTCTTATTAAATCGATATCGTTGGAAAGCACACGCGATGTTCCCTTGGGAGGCACTCGTCTACCCGACCTCCAGACTCGCTATACCTATACTTCGCTCTCCTATTTCCCCCCTCTTATTTCGCCTGTTTCTCGTATTGCAAAAACATATTATTTCGCAGTTCAATGCGTTCTACCGCGAAACCTAACGATATTTTCCCCGATCCGAATCGTATGATAAATATTAATGTGGTGACCAGAAGCGCCGCCCTTTTTCCGCGACACCAATATTTTTTGGATTTGTTTTGTATTTTCTCATTCCGCAACACCAATATTTGCGAGTATGCTAAAGCATAACGCGTGTTCAATATAAATAAATAGATGAGCTCGTTTAGAGAGAAGAACAGTGAGGATAATGTACACAGCGCGATGCAGGCTCCCGAAAAGATTACGCGATAAATCATGCGAGAGGCAACGCCGTGTAAAGGTCGCAGATTATTTTGTTGTTGTTTGTGGCACTTTTCAAAACTCGGATAAAATATAGATATTTAAGAACAACAATGCTCCTTCCCTACCCAGATAGACCGATGTACCTCATATTGGCATCATATGTACATCCCGCGTAGAAATTCTGATGGGGCCCAAATCAGGGCCCGATCAGGGTGCCTGACTGCCCTGGTAGGGCACTAATAAGGCAGCCTGAAAGGGCCCTACTAGGAAATGTAACGGTGTGTCACATATGGGCCTGACCTGGTTGCCTGATCAGGCCCCTATCAGGTTGCCTGATCAGAAAGAAATGCATATAATATTTCGAAAATCCAAAATGGAAAGAACCACTTAATTTAGAGTTCCACTACAATGAATTTGTATCATAATTCGTCATTCCCTGGCCTGCTGAAATGTTTTTGTGCGAAGAAAATATTTCGCCTATATGGGAATCGAACCTCGTACCTACCTACCCCAAGCTAGGCACGCTGCTACTATGCTACCAAGTGCTTGTAACATCTTGGTCCCAGATATGAAATAAGAGACCAAATGAATTCCTATAATTATTTGTTGTATCACATAAAGTATATCAATTAGTTAATATCATTGTGACAATTAAAGAGGTTTATCGAATAACATGCTATAGATTTTTGAAACTTAATCTTATATTATATATATATATATAATTCCTCTCTCTCTCTCTTCGCCTTACAAAGCTGCCGAAATCTTCTAACACGCATCCGAGTTGCATAATGTTTTTTGTCGTGACAGTCCATAGCACCTTTTTTTAAATAGAATTCAGGAATGCATCGAAACTCCGAAGCTACGATGCTGTAAAATCGAAGTTTCCATGTGGAAAATAAGAGGTTAAGTGCATCTATCGACTGCTGAGGCAGTTATAAGGCAAGCCTATTTATGGCCTCATCAGGGAAAGCCATAGTAGGGCCTATTAGGGCAAGCCTTGGTAGGGCCCTATCGGGGAAAACCTTAGTAAGGCCCTACCATGGAAAGCCTTAGTAGGACCTATCAGGGCAAGCCTTGGTAGGGCCCTATCGGGGAAAGCCTTAGTAGGAACTTATCAGGGACTGCCTTAGTAGGGCCATTTTAGTATAGCCTGATTTAGGGCCTAAATACTTCCGGCCCGATCGGGGCCTGATCCTGGTCAGGCTAAACCTAAGAAATTTCTATTCGGGATCTTCTCTGCGGCATAGAAAGTCTCACAGCTGTGTATCCCTTATGAGTGCTCCCCTTGAAGTCATATTGTCATCGCATGATGATTCACAATAACACATCCAAATGAAGCAAAGTTCTTCTCACGCGAATATGCTTGCAGTGAACTCATCAGACTACCAAAATCGGCTCACGAATATCTGACAATAAGTGAGTGCATATAGGGCTCATATGGGTGTCACGGCGTGAAGACATTGTAGTGCTCCTACGGAGCATATATTGGCGGCATGGCGTGACGTAACTAGGTTGTGCTCATATAGCATCATATAGGTGTCACGATGTGAAAAATAAAAAAATCCAAAAATGTTGATTAAATGAAATCTGGTAGTATTTTTATTTCCATGTGCGTCATTTATCTTCCTGCCTATATGATAAACGGATTTAAACGTATCCTGCCTAGTTACAGTTTTCACCTACCTACGCCCACATGAAAATAAAATATATGAAAAATATATCGAAAAATGTATAAAACATGTATTAAATATAATTGGTTCGAAAAGGTGGATATGCCAATTGTATTTT
This sequence comes from Ophion obscuratus, assembly GCA_964007375.1. Taxonomy (NCBI): domain Eukaryota; kingdom Metazoa; phylum Arthropoda; class Insecta; order Hymenoptera; family Ichneumonidae; genus Ophion; species Ophion obscuratus. The sequence goes on along the minus strand of OZ023313.1, from coordinate 68,362,434 downwards.
TGGGTAAGAGTAAAACCTATACGATATATAAATATAAATCCATTTAAGACACATTTTCAATATATCAAACATACAAACTGGATGTATGTTTTATATATTTTAAGTATGGTTGGTTGAGCAACTCGAGTAACAGATGACGTTGCAAATGAAAAACATCTTCAAGTCAGGCTAGGTATCTCACGAAGATCTAGCCGTACTAGCCGGAATAAATGATCGGACAAAAAAAATGGAAGGTTATGTAATTCTATTCGATTATCGCTCGTATGCGAACACAATTAAGTAATTGATCCGATAATGTTAGTTACTCTTGTAAATCCACACATTTCTCAATAAACTAACATTGTGTATTGCACGATATGCAGACGATACGAAAGTTCAACAATTTAACAAGTACAACTAGCTCAGTGGATAACGTCGCAGCTCATCACTCAGAGGTCCCGGGTTCGAAACCACCTTACGGTGTGTAAGCGTCTGATATAATTTTAATTTGAACCATTAATATATTTGAACCGCAAACACCATAATCGTAATTAATGACAAGGAAAAATATCATAAAAGGGTGCAATGATGTAAATAACGTCATAACAAAAATTTTAAGAATATTTCAAGTATAGTTTAAATATATTTCAAGTATATCTTAAATACAGGTTGAATATATTTCAATAATATTTGAAATGTAGTATGAATATATTTCAAGTATATTTTAAACGGAGTATGAACATATATCGTGTATATTTTAGATGTAGTTTAAATAGACTTAAAGTATATTTCAATTATAAGTCGGATATAGTTAAAGTACATTTGCAGTATATTTTTAGGGTAATTTAAGTACATTGTAAGAATATTTTCAATATAGTTTGAATATACGTAACCGCCTATCCAACATGTATATTTTTATATACATTCTGAAGATCTATTTTGGCCGAAAACTTTGACATCGCGAATATATTTTTAATGCATTTCCCGTATATATTGCATATATCTAATTTATATCCAAGATGGATAATATATATCGAAAAATATATTTTTACATATATTTTATTTCCGTGTGGGCGGTTTAAACCTACACTCAGAAAAAAATGTATTATTTTGTGATAAATTGGCACATTAGAACATAATTTATTAGAAATTAATAAATGTTTGGTCGTATGGAGACAGTTTTTATGTGATTGTAACTACGGCATTTATTGGGCGTCACTAAATATGTTTTTTGCCATATTCAAAATAGAACATTTGAATAAATATCTCCTCAAATCAAATAAATACTACTTCCCAATCACGAAAACCTCTCATTACGCGACTATGATACTAATACACGCATGCGCACTTTGCCCGTTAACGCGACGGGCCCGACAGCAGCCCGCTCGTCAGATGTAGCTCACGCATACGCTTACCGTGTAGCTCCTTCCTATGCCAATGATTTTGGCACAAGTGTCGGTGTTGCATTTCGGAAGTGAAAAACTCAAAAGTGAGGAACGAGTTAAGCTTAAGTAAGAATATAAAGTGAGAAAAAACGTTCAAGTGAGAAAATAATGACGAACGAAATGACACAATTCCTCGAAAAAAAACGAGCTGGGGGATTATGAAGAATCCTATTAGATGTTAAGAAAATTTTTTAGTAAAACTAAAACATAAACTTAAATAACAAATTTTCTTAGCTCTCAATAAAATCGTAGTAGGCCGACATACGAATAAGAAAACTTATTCGCCGGGAGACAAACTTATTCGTCCTTAATAAATATTTTTTCTCAGTGTACGTCTTCTAATTCTAGAGCTGAGCGCGCTACCTACCTAGCCATTCTAATACACTGAAAAAAAAATCCAATTGAATCAAAGAAATATTATTTCATATTATTTTGTTTGGAAATCTTTCCTGTTCTCTGAATATCTTCATTATCCTTCAAATAAAATTATATTCTATTGAAACCATTCTATATATACAATCCGTAGATGTATAGATGAAATAATTAAGCGGTTGCTACAACATTTTTTATTTCGTACAAAAAAATAATCAATAGAATGAATTATTTCTTTACTACATCGAAACGAATATGCCATGAGACGAAAGTTTTTCAATTTGTTTTAAATCTTAAATAAAACATGAACATTAGAACGACCATCCACGAAAATAGTGGAGAGAATATCAGATATCCTATGGAATATCCATGGAGAGAATATCAGATATTTAACTGATAAGAAGAGATACTACACTTTGATCTTAGCTACAGACCAAGAAGCAATAGTCTTTAGAGTTTCTCCGGCGTTTAAGGGGTTACCCCCACTAGCGATTTTGAAAAAATCGATTATTTTTTTTATTGCATTTTTTTGAAGTATAAGTATGTGTGAATATCCCCCCGATGTATGTGTGAAAGTCACCCCAGCCCGACTGGGGTGGGGGGACAAATGTCGAACGATCGATATGTAGATGGGCCAAAATGTCGAATTCGAAAATGACGAATGTTCGAATATAGATAGATCAATCTTACTAGAGTCTGTGAAGTCGAAAATAACAATTACGAATATGAACATCTCGGAAGTTGATATGTAGCGAAAAACAAAAGTCAGATTTAATAAAATATCGACAAACATGAAATCGATGGGCCTGTATGCATAACACCGAGTAATTCGAGACGACAATTCTCCGAATTAAAAAAATGGCGATGGTTCACAATGCAGAAAATCATTAAAGCGAACGGCCGAAAAGTCGAGTGGTTGAAATCGCGGAGGGTCAAAATGTAGAACGGCCCGAATGGCGAATCGAGCAATACGTCACTTGCGCCTCAGAGTGAAGCTGCGAGATGGCGCTGGCGGTCTGTAGGCTAAAATATCGTAACACAGTCATCCCACGTGACGGGCCCCACCACGTTCGCCATTTTGGCCGTTCGACCTTTCGGCGTTCGAGTTTTCGGACCATCGACATTTTGCGTTTCGATATATTGCTTTTCGCCATAGACGGTATTACGCATATTAGGCACTCGCTATTTTCTGTTTCGGAGATATGGGTGTTCTACATTTTTCGATTCTGTATTTTTATGTTCCGAATTGCAGACAATCTGAATATTCGTTTTCGAATAAATTACCTCTCCAATAAATAATGGTTCGATTTATAGTCATTCGATTTTTTTATCAGTCGAAAGATAAAATTTCAAATGATTTAACCTTCGTTATTTTGAGAGTTCATAATTCTGTCGTTTCGAAATCTTTGTCGTTCTATATTTGGTCATTCGACATTTTTACTCCCACCCGCCCGACTGTACTGATATCAATATTAAGGGGTTACCACCCCCACTTGCGATTTTGAAAAATCGATTTTTTTTATTGCATTTTTATGAAGTATAAGTATCTGAGAATATGTCCTGAAAATTTCAAGTCGATCCGAACAAAATTGACTGAGATATGAGCGTTGAAAGAGAAGAATCCGTTGTGTAAACGACCGGAAATTGAAACTTTAAACGCGTTTTTCTCAAAATGGCATTTCTGAAGTCGGTGACCAAGATTACTCGAACACTAATGAACCGATCTTCTTGAAATTTTGCAGGCTTATTTAATACATAAAAATGTAGTCTTTAATCGTTCGATTTTTTTTTTTTTTCGAAAAAAATGGCCGTTTTATAGCCAAAAAACGGCCGTTTTTTTCGTTAAAATCTAACCATTAACTTTGACTGTCCGCCATTTTGTGAAAAATGAATATTTTTTAAAATCCTTCGATTAAAGACTAGTTTATACTTATATTTAACTAAATCCATCCGCATTTTTTTTCAGATGATCCACTTCGCCGCAATGTTGGTCACCGCAAACCGTGTATATAAAAACATTATTTCATTCACGGCCATTTGCCACTAAACAATGTAATATTTTTCAATAAAAAAATTACTGAAAGTTCTTCAAGATGTGTTCTTTAAGATCGTATATTGACCAGTTAAAAAAGATTTGTAGTTTTCTTTAAAAAAATTCATGAAAAAGGCCTTTTTTTTGCGCTACATAAGTGGGGGTAACCCGTTGAGTAGATTTTCGGTTCGCGCTACGCTTACGAGAAACGAGCGCGCGTGCGGCTTCTAGCGGTTACTCCGAGAACTACGGGTTTCCTCACACCTATTATTTCGGTGGCGCTCGGCCATGATTTGGTTGAATTTTTTCAACCAAATGCGCAACAAACACATTTTATTTTCGCATAATTTTTTAACCAATTCAGACATTTGCTCAATATTTTTCAAAAAAAATAAAATATTAATGTTTTAACGAATAATGTACTTAAAATTCAATATCGGATATGGTGGAAGAAAATAAAATAACGTATTTACTCAATCAAACGATCTGAATCAAACGAGCGAAGTTCAATTTTTCTTGTGTGCTCGAATCAACAACATTAATGTTATGAATAGAAACGCTTTTTTGTTCGTTCGTTGCAGAAAATGCATTGTAAACCACATAATTTGTTCGCCATAATTTTTTAGATAGTTTCAATAATATATTGTTCTCGGCTAACAATATATCTTTTGAATGAAAAAAAAAACTTTTAATTGTATCATGTTACAATCATGTCAATAGCGTTTTGTTTGGACTAATAAATCCGATTATTTGCACCAACAATTTTACAATTGAATCAACGAAATTTCATTCAATAACACCAATGATATCGGATCAATGATTTTTCTTGTCAGCGATGAAATGGTACATTTTTTTCACCACCTTGTGAAGCACCTCAAGCTGCATAAAAAACATTAGGAGGTCAAAGTCGTTCAAGGTCATTCAAGGTCAGTATTGATGATACACATCTAAACAGGTGACCTTGAATGACCTTGAACGACTTTTACCCCTAATGTTTTATATGCGGCTTGAGTTGTTCCACAAGATGGTTGAAAAAACAATGTACCATTCCATTTAAAAAAGTGGAGATGACCTTCACTGTGCGACAGCGTCTCCACCGAAATAGAAAAAAAACTGGTCGCATCACACCGTGCAACTTTTGTCTGGAACATTTTTGTGCGACGTTGTAAATTACCGAGTTATTTTGCGTGGCACAGATAAGAGTGACACCCTGTATATAGAAGCAGGACTTGAATATTGACGCCCTGACCTTATTCGATGCAATTAAAATGTGGCGCTATCTCCGTAAAATTAAAAAAGTGATCGTTCACATCGCACCAAGACCACCATCGCAAATAGACTTGTGATAATTCGACATACGCGCGCGGTCTTTGTTGTTTTCCAATCATTATTCGGAGGTTCGAAACATTTTGTCGTGGCAATGTGCGTGAAAAGTATCGTTCGCGAATACGCAGGTGAAAAGCGTTATCGCGTTCGAAAGTACGATGCGCCCTTGCACACGTAAGTGTCGAGTAGCAACGGTAGAACGTCGCGCGCGATACCGCTTCGAATGCTACGAAAGGAGGAGTTATCGTAATCTGTCCCACATGGAAATAAAATATATAAAAAATATATCGAAAGATACATAAAACAAATATCAAATACATTTTGTACGAAAAGTTGGATATGTCAAGTATAATTTTGGATATGATTAAAAACCTATGCGATATATAAACATAAATAGCCTCTAAGATGTACATTAAATATATTAGATATGTATACTGAATATATGTTTAATATACTCGGGAGCATAACGGAGAATGTATGCTGACATCTAAAAAAAGATACATTCAAGATGCATATAAAATATATTGAAATTGCATGACTAACGTACGCTTTATACATTTTTAATAGGATATCCGAATATATTTAAGGTTTGCTATATGTATATCTGAATATATATTACTATATATTTATATGTATATATAGTAATATACCATGAATAGTCTCAAGATCCATTTGAATCATAAAAAATACTCATAAATGATACACTTTCGATTAATTCAGTGTATATATACATTTAAACACACACACACACACACACACACACACACACACACACACACACACACACACACACACACACACACACACACACACACACACACACACACACACACACACACACACACACACACACACACACACACACACACACACACACACACACACACACACACACACACACACACACACACACACACACACACCTTCAAGTCGGTATCTCGCGAAGACCTAGCCGCACTAGCCGGAATAAATGATCGGACAAAAAAATCGAAGGTTATGTAATCTCGTAATTCTATTCGATTATCGCTCTCTATGCGAACGCAATTAAGTAATTGATCCGATAATGTTAGTTAGTCTTGTAAATCCACACATTTCTCAATAAACTAACATTGTGTATTGTACCATATGCAGACGATACGAAAATTAATTTATCAAGTAGAACTAGCTCAGTGGGGAAGGTCCCAGCTCATCACTCAGAAGTCCCGGGTTCGAAACCACCTTACGGCGTGTAAGCGTCTGATATAATTTAAATTTGAACCGTTAAAATATGTGAACCGCAAACGCCCATAATCGTAATTAACGACAAGGAAAAATATCGTAAAGGGGCGCAATGATGTAAATAACGTCGTAACAAAATTTTTAAGAATATTTCAAGTATAGATTAAATATACTCCAAGTATATCTTAAATACACGTTGAATATATTTTAATAATATTTAAAATGTAGTATGAACACATATTTTAAGTATATTTTAAACGGAGTGTGAACATATATCGTGTATATTTTAGATGTATTTTAAGTACATTTAAAGTATATTTCAAATATAAGTCGAATCCAGTTAAAATACATTTGTAGTATATTTTGAGGGTAATTTGAGTAAATTGTAAGTATATTTTCAATATAGTTCGAATATGCGTAACATTCTGAAGATCTATTTTGGAAGAAAACTTCGATATCGCGAATATATTTTTAATATATATTTAAGATGCATAATATATATCTGAAATCTATTTTACATCCATTTTTAATATATCGAAAAATATATTTTTACATATATTTTATTTCCGTGTGGGCGTGTTTGTCGGCTGGTCGATTGCATCGACATTATGGCTAAATATAATGTTCGTCGTTGCGAGGGAGATAGAGGCGGTTGTAGGTTTGGTCAAGGTGATTAGGGACGATTTGGGGAGGGGGGGGGGGGGGGGAAGTACGCGAAATGGAAAATGGAGCTCCGCCCGACCAACGTATCCTATGTGTGTCCGACTCGAGTGGAGCTTTACTACTGAACAACATACGATACGAGGCACGCGGTGCTCACGCTCTTTTTGCTCTCGCACTCTACCTCTTTCACTGCGCGTGGCCGCGTTGACGTTTCTCACGGCTTTCTAGCCGTATTGCACATTTATTTTCGTCCTTTCAACGCCGGCCGATGCCAAACACCCAAAAAAAAAAAAAAACTCGTTCAAACGCGAAACTCGCACTTATCCGCATTCTTTTGTTCATTCGAATTATCTCAAATTTTCGAAAAATCAATTATTTTTCTTCTTTATTCGATTCCGGTATTGCGGAGTTTTATTTCATACATACGTATTTTCGAACTTGAGTTCTATGCACTGCCAACAAGAAGAAAAAAAAAACAATATTTAGTTTAAATGGGATCTATTTAAATCAAATAGATTTTTTCCTTGGCTCACGGCCTACTACGATCTTATTTGTTTCAAAGATATTTTTTTATTTGTCTCAGCTAATCTTTTCAACTATTAAATACATTCGAATCGAATAAATAAAGATTCGATTGAACTCAATCTCTATTTGCTTACAATGTACACTCTAAATCTAAGTGTACTATATACGTAAAATATTTCATAAATCCAAAATAAAATGTAATATTTAATTGAGAGTTTTACGTGTATAAAGTAAAAAATTACAATAATGGAATGTAATAGGAAAAATTTGATTCCACGAAAAATCTAGTTAATTCAAATAAACAAAAATCAAATAGACGCGATTAGTTCATGTCAATAGAATTTTTCGGTCAGTGTGGAGAGCAGCACCGTTGAGTGATGAAAAATGCTATGTTTCTCATCATTGGGGAACGTCGCGTACAACAAATCAACGCTGCTTACAAAAAGTAACATGTTTCAGAATTCTTACGAAGACAAGCACGTTTGATATCACCGTGAGAACTAGCATGTTTCGGCTTCCGACACGAAAACTAGCATGTTTCGGTTTTTGCCACGAAAACTGGCACCTTCCGATATTTAAAGCGAAAACTAGCACGTTTCGGCTTTGACCGTGAAAATAAGCACACGGAAAAAAAGAAATAGTACAAAATACAGGGGCTGCAGCGGTTCGCATTGGACTCGAGCGATTGCACAGCGATATTAACTGAAACACAGTGCTCAAAATGCAGTGTGCTCAAAGTAAATTATTACAGTTCCAATACTGTAATATAAATTTAACAAAACTTGTAATTTGACAGTTGGTTAATCTGTATTATGTACAATGAATGCGCCAGTTATATCGACAGAGTTTACGTAGACAAACAACAACAAAAGTTTATCCATAAAAGAAGTTTGAAAAAAATGTGTAGAAAATATTTAAAAAATCAGTCACATACACAAGAACGTACCTTTTTGTAAATTATTCTCTCTTTTTTTATAATTTCCTGAATTATGTCGCACAAATTTCAACGTTCGCATCCTATCGACCACGCACTACTGACTGGCAATCCTTTGTGTCCTGGCCACGTGCCTCACCTGACGCGCGAGACAAGTCCTAATCAGATACGAACGTACCTTTAAAAAAAATCTCTCTTTATAATTTCTTGACTTCTGTCGCACAAATTTCGATGTCCGCGTCTCATCAACCACGCACTACTAACTGGCAATTCTTTGTGTCCTTGCATCGTGCCTCACCTCGTGCCTCATTTGCGTACAGTATAAAAATCAGTGATCGCATTTAAATTTTAAACTTGAATATTTTTACTGAAATCACTGATGTATTCAAAATATCAAACTGCAAATAAACCAGTGTAAGTGTAAAAGTCTCAGAGTGCACAGATAACGTCAAGAACTGTCGAAAAAAGAGTAAAACTACCGTGCCAAAATGTGAAATTTAATGAAACACTCTGTACTCAATACAGTGTGCACTGTAACCCTTGCACTTTACGTACAGTATAAAAAAACAGTGATCTCATGTAAATTTTACAGTTGAATATTTTTACTGAAAACACTGATGTATTCACAGTACCGAACTGTAAATAAGTCAGTGTAACTGTAAAAATCTCAGTGTGTACAGGAAAATTCGTCATTTTTGTAGGACAGGATTTACATTACTCTGTTTTACTGTAAAATGAAATATGGCATCCTGTTTTTTATGCGGTTTATACTGTGATTTTCGCTGTTTCTTTTTTTCCGTGCAGATTTCGATATTCACCGTGAAAATTAAGGGACAACACCACTGTGACGGCTTCAAAAAATCGTTTTTTTGAAAACCATCTAGAAAAATCTAAAATACATTTAAGATTAAGATACCGTTGGACCCAGGTCGAAAAAATAATTATTTTCGGAGATATTGAATATTTTGTGGAGCGGTGCAGCGCTCCGTGACGCTCGGGGTCCCGCGCAGCTGCGCGCCTCAGGGTCGGCAGGTATACCGGGCCTTTCCCAGGTCCTGCGGGTCTTTCCCAGGTATTCTTTTGTCTCCCTTCACAAAAACCGGCTATTGTTATAAATATAGTTTCGAAAAAAAGCCATAGGTGGCGATAATTGAAAAATGTTCAAGTCGTCAATCGTCAATCGTCGATATTGCAACTGATATCGCGGTATTATTATTCAATGATGGCCTGAGAAGCCTCATGAAAGTTTTGGAGACGTCGGGGATAACTATCGGCCCAAATTGTTTCAATTTTTGCGTTGAAACCGACGCAGCGCGGATCGAGCTGGCGGAGCGCTCGCTCACAGACGATGCAAAAGAGGCAAGAAGAGCCTCTACAAGTTCGAGAAAAGATGCTAGGGACAACGATTTGCTTCTTGAAGGCCAGCTATATGGTGCCGGCATCGCTGATTAAAGGTAAACATTTTTTTTTTCCAATTTATCGCATAAATTAACAAACCTAAAACTTTGAACGCGTTTTTCTCAAAACCACTTTTTTGAGTACGGCACGCAGAAGAACTCGAGCAATTTTTATCCGATCGACTTCAAATTTGGACTGCATCAATAAAACTGAATTATCTAAAGAAGTACATAGGATTTTTTCGATATCTCAATAATAATAAAAGTTATAGCCTATTTTCGACGAAATATTTTGCTCGAAAATCGTCCTTTAATTCCAAAAGCGTGCCTATTTTTTAAAAATCAATATTTTTTCAAATCCCTATGTACTTCTCTTCAAAATATCATATTATTAATGAAAACACTCGGTATTTTTTTTCAGATCGACTTTGAAGAGTTCTGCTGCGTGCCGCGAACCACTGTAGAGGCAACAGTACCTGACGCGGGAGCTTCCCCAGCGTCACCATGGGGCGTGACAAATTTGAAATTGTTTGTTATGTATCTTCAATAAACAACGAACAAAGCAAAAAAAATTTTTTCGAATATCTCTTTTTTTCCCACAAAAAAAAATGGCAATCTTGAAGCAAAAATGAAAATCTTGAAAAATGGCAAAAAAACAAGGGGTCACAGTGGTGTTGTCCCTTAACATGTTTCAGTAACACTGGAATTGTTTCCGACTTTCCTTCCATGCTTTTTTACGCCATGTCTCAATTTTTTTACTCGAATTCCTTTGACCGCAATCGGAAATTTACAATTTATAGACCACTTAAAAAAATGTTATTGGACTGCAATTAAAATTGCAAGTATTCGGGAAATATCCATTCAACCTTACGTCGATACAATCCACGTTAAATATGATTTTGACCAAGAAGGACGAGAGGTTAAAATGTTAAAAAAAACAAAAACACGGATGATGTTCGAATGTTCCAATTAAAACAGACGTCAGATGAAAAATTGCCTCTTGCACCAAGAAAACAAAGATTTACAGGCCATGCGTGACAGAAGTTTAATTCCAATCGAACATCAGCAAGATTTTTCAAACATATTCGACGATAACCATCTGTAAGATTACAGTAAATTTGTCGAATGATATTTTCAATAACGTTATTTTTTTTAATAGAATATCACCATACATATTTCATTATATTTACAATTTCGTTATTATTTTTTTAATAAAAATTACTGCTATCGATTTTAATTGATAATTATTATCAAAATGTTAATAAAAGCAACGAGTATAACATTAAAATGTCATTACGCAAAAAATCGTCATATTTTTTTAAAAATCCTAATGGTTTATTTTTCCAAATTTTTTCCTGAGCACGAAGGACTTTAAATTCTCACCAAAACTCTTTTTGGTTAGATTGCACTAGCGATGAGATCCTTAAGGTTTTAAACTTACTCCTTTTACACTAGTGTTTACAGTGAAAATCAAAAAAGCTAGTTTTCGCGGTGACAGCCGAAACATGGTAGTTTTCGCGGCGAAAGCCGGAACATGCTGGTTTTCGTACGAACTTTGAATCGTGCTACTTTTCGTAATTAGCGTCGATATGTATTGTTTTATTCGAACATGATCTTAGCGTTATCATCTTGCCCCGACTGCCTTTGAACCTAGTCAAAATTGAAGAAAAGAAAATTGCCCCCGCATTTTTTCCAGCGAAATTTGGAGTATATTCTGAGGTATAAAAAAAAAAACAAATTTTCTAAAAATTACATGCCCCTCAACGCAATGGTTTTAGAAAAATGAATTTCGTTTAATTATCAAAAAAAAAAAATTCCGGAAACGATACAGTGGATCGATTTGATTTTTTTTTTGGTACTTGTTCCGATCAAACGTGCTACAAAATAAAATTATAGAACATCTTGCGAAAGATTGAGATTTGAAAAAAAAATAATGTTCCTTGTTTTATTATTTTTTACTATAATCCACTTGGGGTACAATAGCGAAAATGTTTTCATACAATCTTTGGGCACCTTATTAGATTATATAATTTTTTCAAAATGATCGGTTTGGTACGCCACAGTGAAAAAAAAAAGAAACACACTTTATTGATATATTTTAGTTATATAGATATATAACTAAAATATATCAATAAAGTCTGTTTCGTTTTTTTCACTGTGGCGTACCAAACCGATCATTTTGAAAAAAATTATATAATCTAATAAGGTGCCCAATGATTATATGAAAAAAATTTCGTTAATGTACCCCAAGTGGATTATAGTAAAAAAAAAATAAAACAAGGAACATTTTTTTTAAACCCTAATCTTTCGCAAGATGTTCTATAATTTTATTTCGTAACACGTTTGATCGTAACAAGTACCAAAAAAAATCGAATCGATCCACTGAAGCGTTTCCGGAATTTTTATTTATTTTTTATTTTAAAAAAATCATTTTTCCAAAACCATTGCGTTGACGGGGATGAAATTTTCCGAAAATTTGTTTTTTTTTTAACTGGTAATTTCTCTGGAAAAAATGCGGGGGCAATTTTTCCCTACTTACCCGGCTATAGCCTTTCAACAGCGTATCATTTTCACTCGCTCGCAGAGTTGCCCCCTTTTTTCGATATATTCATAAAAAGCGATTTGCTCAATAATAAAGGATCGTTATAGTGAGAAATTAGATACACTGGGCAACGACGCGGGCCTTGACGAGTTCCATTTTGGCTTGTGACAAATACGCGGGCGTCATTTACACCGAACTCACAACTATTATAATTACATAATGAGTTTGGATAATAGAGCGGAGGTTTAAACGGAAACTCTAGGTAAATTGGGAGGGGGGGGGGGGGTACGGAAAGTCGAGAAGCTGGTGAATCGAGTTCGCTTCTCGTAAATGCCAACACCTCCCGTGCGAAACCTCATTAACGAGGTAAGTTCGAAGTGGGCACCGCGAGCAAGTTACTTGCGATCGAGGGTACGCGTTCGCGTATTTATTAGATTTTTCGTACGCTACATTTTTCTCTCGCGTTAAGGAGTGCCGGCAAAGTCTCGGATATTGAGAGCGCGCGTAGGTGCTCGGAACGCAAGCGTGCTCCGCTAATGTCAAATATACCTATATTGCGAACAAGGACGAGTCAACGAGGAAATCCTATGTCCTAAGGTGCAAAAACCTTTTTTTTCGTTGGTACAAAGCGGGACTCGATTAAATCGAACGTTCGCGTCAACTTGCCTTCCCGAGTTGACATTTTCAGTCCATTTTGCGACGCTGCAGCTCTCCTCCTTGCAGTGATAGCGGATAAACGGTAGTAACGTAACTTCGACTTTGATGTAAAATGAACGTCGACTCAACGTCCAAAACACATTGAGACAAATATATGGTAACTTCAACCATATTTAAACCATATTTTATATTACCCTGAGGGGACAACAATATTTTATAGTCATGGTTACTGCCTAAAGTATAGTACTGCTTATGATATTTTAGCAGTTGTGGTAACTATGCTCATATGTTGACCGCAACCAACAATCTTACAAGCATACGTCGATTGTTCGATGCTATATAATATAGTAGGTTTTCATAAAATGGATATTTCCTTACACTATCAAAAAATAGTGATTTTTAGCATATTGAATGGTATGTCTACTGAATATATATATATGAGGCATTCCACGTCACTTCAGCCAGTGAAAAAATATCTGCAAATAATTTTAAAAAATCGAGTTACTTTATGGAAAAATATTCACCGAGTGCCGAAATTTTTAAAAAATTTCTGACGTTTTTTCTCTTTGATTACCATTTTCTAACATTTTTCCATTCAAATGGCTGTATCTTTGGCAGGATTTGACGTATTTACATTCGTGAAAAACGAAAATGTGCGTCTTTTTCTAGGCTTCCAGAAACAAATTGATTTAGATTTTATTGAGCTAGTCGAACGTCCGTTTCAGGGCAAAATATGCAAAAATATTTTTTTTCCCGAGGAAAGACACTCGTTATTTCATTTTTTTTTATTTCCCCGAATTGTGAATATGAAAAACGGATTTTTGGTATTTTTTATATTATGGGATTCCTAAAAATCGTGAAGTAACAGCTATTTTAATTTTTTTTTTAATTTTTTCATTAATATTCGATTGAAGAGTGTGGAGCACTCCAAGGCTCCAATACATATGACATATACGTCATATGTATTTTAAAAAATTGATAAACATACAACGAGTGCTCCAGACTCTTCAATCGAATATTAATTACAAAAATTTTTTTAATAAAAAAATGGCTGTTACTTCACGATGTTTAGGAATCCCGTAATATAAAAAATATCAAAAATCTGTTTTTTCTATTCACTATTCAGGGAAATTCTTAAAAATCAAATAACGAGTGTCTTTCCTTTTGAAAAAAATTTTTTTTGCATATTTTGCCCTGAAACGGACGTTCGACTTGCTCAATAAAATCTAAATCAATTTGTTTATGGAAGGTTAGAAAAAGACTCACATTTTCGTTTTTTACGAATGTAAATACGTCAAATCCTGCCAAAGATAGAGCCATTTGAATGGAAAAATGTTAAAAAATGGTAATCAACGATAAAAAACGTCAGAATTTTTTAAAAAAATGTCGACACTCGGTGAATATTTTTCAATAAAGTAACTCGATATTTCAAAATTATTTGTGGATTTTTTTTTTTACTGGCTGAAGTGACGTAGAATGCCTCATATAATATTTGATAGATTGGAAAATTCTCAATTGATAGTACTAGCTGTATGATTATTTATCATAATTTGTCATTCCCTGATCTCCTGAAATGATTCCTATCGAAGAAAATATTTCACCTGAACGTGGATTCGAACCTACGATCTACTTACCTATAGTACGGACGCTGCCACTATGCTACCGGATAATTATGTTATTTTGATCGTAAATTTGACATAACAGATCAAAGTAATTCCAGCTGCAATTCCGAATAGCTGTTACTTCCGATATAGGTGGAATTTTGCACAGATCGTCTTTTTGATAATATATGTCACTGCTTAAATGGATTTTTGGCGCAATGCAATAGTTTTCGAAATATCGGATTTTAAATACTGATAAATTGGGGATATTACGATATCTGTGGCCCCAAGTTTTGGCCATGCAGTCTTTATATTTGGCCCAAAATAAGACTTTTTTTAAGAATACAAAAAATCGAAATTCGGCTTTTAAGGGGGTGAAACAGAGGTTTTAAATTTTTAATGAGGCGGAGTATTTTTTGGGTAGATTTCTTTAGAATTCGGCGTAAACATTCTAGAAAACAAGTAATTTTCAAAGAGTTAGGTAGTTCATTGAAACACGATTTGTAACGGGATAAACGGGAGCTTGGAACGTTGTTAAACATTATATTTTTTCGTCAAATCCTCTGAAATTCAGCTTCCCAGAAGGGTGATTGCATCATTGTTCTTTGTCAATAATACAACAAAAGTAGGTTGTATTATTTTGGTTGGGTGGGCATCGTAATCGTGCCCACCCAACGATTCCACACACACACACACACACATCGAAGGTGCTCCAGACCCACCCAACGATTCCACACACACATCGAAGGTGCTCCAAACCCACCCAACGATTCCACACACACATCGAAGGTGCTCCAGGCCCACCCAACGATTCCACACACACATCGAAGGTGCTCCAGACCCACCCAACGATTCCACACACACATCGAAGGTGCTCCAAACCCACCCAACGATTCCACACACACATCGAAGGTGCTCCAGACCCACCCAACGATTCCACACACACATCGAAGGTGCTCCAGACCCACCCAACGATTCCACACACACATCGAAGGTGCTCCAAACCCACCCAACGATTCCACACACACATCGAAGGTGCTCCAGACCCACCCAACGATTCCACACACACATCGAAGGTGCTCCAGACCCACCCAACGATTCCACACACACATCGAAGGTGCTCCAGACCCACCCAACGATTCCACACACACAAAAGTCGCATTTTCTATCGAATATGGCCGCTGCATGGTCAAAATTGGGAACCACAAACATAATAATGCTTCGACTTTCAGCCCCCTGTTTCACCCCCTTAAAAGCCGAATTTCGATTTTTTGTATTCTTGAAAAAAGTCTTATTTTGGGCCAAATATGAAGACTGCATGACCAAAACTTTGGGCCACAGATATCGTAATACTGCCGATAAATTAATGCGCTAATATATGTATATCGATCATAGCGTGCTACCGCTGTCTCTACTTTATTGACACGCTCCATCAATGCTTTACGTCTTCACTATAAGATTACCATAATTTTGTTCGTATAGTCACTTTTCTTAAGATCTTGTAACAATTTATACCCAACAAGTGTTAATGTTAACCATATAAATAGTACAAACTTGCACCGAGGAAAACGTCCATAGTATTTATAAAAAAAACGCCCATGGTAAAAGTGGGCATAGTTAAATTCCCTATAGTTTATTGACACCGCAATCATAATATGATTAACACAGCTATAAGCGTCTATCTAATCATGCCATTTTGGTAGTATGTTTGATTATCTAGTATCCCCGAAATAACTATTAACTACTGTGAAAGGCTTTACAATATCGATATAGTTAATTCAGTTAATATTTTTACAATAGTTAGTAGTTATTTCGGGGATAATAGATAGTCGAGCACGCCACCAAAGTTGCATGTTTAGATATACTTTTCGCTTATAGTTGTGTTAACCATATTGTGACTATGGTGCCAATAAACTATATGAGATTTTACTATCCCCTCTTTTGCCGTGGGGGTCTTTCATAAATACCATGTACTGTGCTCTCAGTGCACCATTAGTATTTGTGCGCCGATTGTGTGATATAGCTGAATTAACGATATCGATATTGTAAAGCCTTTTACAATAGTGTATAGTAAATTTCGGAGATACTAGATAGTCAAACGCGCCACCAAAGTCGCATGTTTACGTATACTTTTCGCTTATAGTTGTGTTAACCATATTATGATTGCGGTGACAATAAACTATAGGGAATTCGACTATACTCTCTTTTACGATGCTCGTTTTTGGTAAATACTATGAACTTTGCTCTCAGTGGAGGAACGAACTTGCCTTTTCTCCTATTTTAGGCGCCAAGTAGTATGTCCGTGTGCCTTTCTTGTATGCCACACGTACGTTTGAGTATTATCAAAGATCGATCGAAGATTATTCTCCACAAATGAAGAGCTTTTATTTTTTCTTTTGTTCGCGATATAGTGCTGTATATTGGAATCGGAAAAAATTAGAAGCAGGCTCGTTTTTTGACAGGTGATTCTATAATTGCCGCGGATCCAAGTTTGCCTAAAAATCGGGGTGTACGGTTTGTTTTAGGGGATAAAAGGGGATGGGTGTGGATTAATGCCCAACTACAAGTCCCACGAGGTCGGCGCCGAAAGACAAAATGTTCAGAAAAATCCGGGTTTTATTTTTGTCCGCAGCGCCGAAGTCGTGGAAGTTCATTTTGGGGGTGAAAAAGTGGGGTGAAATTTTGAAAAATCGATTTTCATTCGATAACTCTTTAGGAAAAATTCATACATTTTTTGTTCAAATAGGAACGTTGTAGCCCTTGAAAAGACGCCTCGATCGAGTATTTGACCATCCCTCTCCATTAATATCTTCACCGTCAAAAAAATTGTTGAAGTATCAAAAAAGAATTGTTTATTGAATAACTCAAAAATAGTCGATTTTTCGGGGATTGTTCAAACGTATGAAATGTAGAGAATAATTTTCTCTATGTTTTCGTTCCTATGGACCAGCCTTGAATTCTGCTTTTTCGAACCCCTCTCAGGGGTTGAATATTCAAAATGAAATTCTGGGAAAACTATTGACCGAAAATAAAGAGATACGAGTTTGGCGCTGTGGACAAAAATGTAGCTGAGGTTTCAAGCTACAAATTCTTCCACGGTGGCGAATCCGTACGGTCAATAGTTTTCCCAGAATTTCATTTTGAATTTTCAACCCCCGAGAGGGGTTGAAAAATCAAAATTCAAGGGTGGTCCATAGAAACGAAAATATAGAGACAATTATTCTCTACATTTCGTAGATTCGAACCATACCCGGAAAATCGATTGTCTTTGAGTTATTCAATAAACAATTTTTTGTTGTATTTTAACCATTTTTGAGGGTGAAAATATTATCGGAGAGTGATGATCGAATACTCGATCGACGCGTCTTTTCAAGGGCTACAACATTCTTATTTGCACAACAAGTGTACGATTTTTTTCTAAAGAGTTATTGAATTAAAAGTGATTTTTCAAAATTTCACCCCTCATTTTCACCCCCAAAATGAACTTCCACGACTTCAACGCTGTGAACAAAATTAAAGCCCGGATTTTTCTGCACATTTTGTCTCACGGCGCCGACCTCCTAGGGGTTGTAGTTTGGCATTAATCCACCCCCTCTTCTTTCATGCCCTAAAAAACCCTACACCCCGATGTTTTAGGCAAACTTGGATTTAGCACCCGCGGCATCTACAAGGGTGGGGGGACAAATGTCGAACGATCGATATGTAGATGGGCCAAAATGTCGAATTCGAAAATGACGAATGTTCGAATATAGATAGATCAATCTTACTAGAGTCTGTGAAGTCGAAAATAACAATTACGAATATGAACATCTCGGAAGTTGATATGTAGCGAAAAACAAAAGTCAGATTTAATAAAATATCGAAAAACATGAAATCGATGGGCCTGTATGCATAACACCGAGTAATTCGAGACGACAATTCTCCGAATTAAAAAAATGGCGATGGTTCACAATGCAGAAAATCATTAAAGCGAACGGCCGAAAAGTCGAGTGGTTGAAACATGGAGCCTAGATACCAGGAGGTTCAGCGGCAATGCAAAGGCGCTGAAAAAAGCGTCCCCGAAAATGTCCCAAAGTGATGGCGCTGGGGTGCAGCGCGACCGACATATATAGTAATATATTGGTCAACGAGGTGAAAGTGATCGGATGAGTTTCTAACCTCACGACAGATCGATCGTGACATCAAACGTCGAAATATCCGCCGATTCATAATTTCCTCATGACGGTTCGGAAAAAAACGCAAAAGCGAGAAAAGATCTCAAGCTCAAACTCAAAATGGCGGCAATATAGTCCATCTAGAAAAACGTGTTTTTTTTTACATATAACTTCACGGGAGAAAGGTTTTATCGTAAAATATAAAACCTGAAACAAAAACCAAAAAAATGATATTATATATTATTAGCTATGAGACTACCTAGAAATTTGCTTTTAATTTTTTTTTAAATAGCCCACTTTGAAGGAAATAAATCGATTTTTTGCCAAAAAAACAGTAAATTGTTTATAAAAAGAAGTTTATATTTAATCAAAAAACGGATACGTACTCCCACAAAGAATATAATTGTGAAGCTGCTGTCAAAATTTCAACCTCGAAATCGATGCATGCAAAGGTGGTCGAGTAATCCGTCTTCCGAGATCGAAAAAAGTGGTTTCGAGAAAAACGCGTTTAAAGTTGTACGAGCAACTCAGCGCGCGCTCCAAGGCGCTGCGGCCAAAGCGATAATTCAACCTTTAAATTAAAAAAATTGCTACAGGACCAATTCCGTATTGTTTTTATGACACCAAAGTATTTTTAGGAAAGAAAACGTCTTTCCAAAATCCTAGAGTGGGGTTATCCCTTAACACTAATGAGGGTTAGGTACATCATCTGTGATCTGTCTTAGATCACACTCATGTTTAGCGTATATCTATACACATATAGGTTGCGGAGCACCCCAGCGCCATCATTTCTTGTTCTCGTTTTGGGGACGAGTTGAAAGGCCTCGCTGAACCTCCTGGTATCTAGGCTCCATGGGTTGAAATCGCGGAGGGTCAAAATGTAGAACGGCCCGAATGGCGAATCGAGCAATACGTCCCTTGCGTCTCAGAGTGAAGCTGTGAGATGGCGCTGGCGGTCTGTAGGCTAAAATATCGTAAGACAGTCATCCCACGTGACGGGCCCCACCACGTTCGCCATTTTGGCCGTTCGACCTTTCGGCGTTCGACATTTCGGACCATCGACATTTTGCGTTTCGATATATTGCTTTTCGCCATAGACGGTATTACGCATATTAGGCACTCGCTATTTTCTGTTTCGGAGATATGGGTGTTCTACATTTTTCGATTCTGTATTTTTATGTTCCGAATTGCAGACAATCTGAATATTCGTTTTCGAATAAATTACCTCTCCAATAAATAATGGTTCGATTTATAGTCATTCGATCTTTTTATCAGTCGAAAGATAAAATTTCGAATGATTTAACCTTCGTTATTTTGAGAGTTCATAATTCTGTCGTTTCGAAATCTTTGTCGTTCTATATTTGGTCATTCGACATTTTTACCCCCACCCGCCCGACTGTACTGATATCAATAATAAGGGGTTACCACCCCCACTTGCGATTTTGAAAAATCGATTTTTTTTATTGCATTTTTATGAAGTATAAGTATCTGAGAATATGTCCTGAAAATTTCAAGTCGATCCGAACAAGATTGACTGAGATATGAGCGTTGAAAGAATCCGTTGTGTAAACGACCGGAAATTGAAACTTTAAACGCGTTTTTCTCAAAATGGCATTTCTGAAGTCGGTGACCAAGATTACTCGAACACTAATGAACCGATCTTCTTGAAATTTTGCAGGCTTATTTAATACATAAAAATGTAGTCTTTATTCGTTCGATTTTTTTTTCGAAAAAAATGGCCGTTTTATAGCCAAAAAAGCGGTCGTTTTTTTTTGTTAAAATCGAACCATTAACTTTGACTGTCCGCCATTTTGTGAAAAATGAATATTTTTTAAAATCCTTCGATTAAAGACTAGTTTATACTTATATTTGACTAAATCCATCCGCATTTTTTTTTTTTCAGATGATCCACTTCGCCGCAATGTTGGTCACCGCAAACCGTGTATATAAAAACATTTCATTGACGGCCATTTGCCACTAAACGATGTAATATTTTTCAATAAAAAAATTACTGAAAGTTCTTCAAGATGTGTTCTTTAAGATGGTATATTGATCGATTAAAAAAGTTTTGTAGTTTTATTTTAAAAAATTCATGAAAAAGGCCTTTTTTTGCGCTACAAGTGGGGGTAACGCCTTAAAATAAAAACGGAACGTTCCGACAAGTGGGAATAAAACGTTTATAAGAAAACATCTGAAGGATGAGTTTGTCAATAGCGCCCTGATGGAAATCCGCTTATTGGAATTCGTCAGATTTTAACAAAAAATGTCAGATTTGATAATATTCCGTCAACTTTCAATGAGAAATAATGTCAGAATATGTCATTTATACGACAGAATCTGTCATATTATTTCGAGATTTGACATTTTCTGTGAGAGGTTCATGATTTCTGACCGGAAATTGGAACATGCTTTACAGAATCTGTCATATTTTATCAGAAAAGTAATGTTATAATTCAGTCATTTTTGTCAGAATCTTACATAATATGTCATATAATGTCGTAAGAGTTTTCCATTCTATGTGAGATTTTCGTCATTTAATGTCATTTTTTGATGGAATAAAATGGAATTCTTCAACATTCATGAAATATTATGACCGAATCTATCGAATTATATCATTCTTTCTTATTTTTTGTGAGATTTTCGTCATTAAATGTCATTTTTTTATGGAATATAATGGAATTCTTCAACATTTATAAAATATTATGACCGAATATGTCAAATTATATCATTCTTTCTTATTTTTTGTGAGATTTTCGTCATTAAATGTCATTATTTAATGGAATGAAATGGAATTCTTTAATATTCATGAAATATTATGACCGAATCTGTCAAATTATATCATTCTTTTTTATTTTTTCTCATATAATGACCGAACTTGTTAACTTTTGACATTTTGCATTATAAATATATGATATATTCTGATGAATTTTGACATTTAATTATCGATTCTGATAATAAATTGTCAGAATTCGTCAATATTTGATGGAATTTACATATAATTTGTAACAAATTTGTAAAAATGTAACAACAAGTTATGATAAAAATTATCGTTTTCTTGCATTTTTTGTCATTTTTTTCGATGCAACAATATGTCAAAAAATGGAAAACTGATTTATCATTTTTTGTTAAAAGATGACATTTTCCGACATAAAGATGACAGAAAGTATCAAATTCTGTAATTTAATGACAGCTGAAATCTGTCAGAATTCAACAAAAATGTGACAACAAATTATGATAAAAATTATCGTTTTCTATCATTTTTTGACATTTTCTGTCATTTTTTTCGATGCAACAATATGTCAAAAAGTGGAAAAGTGATTTATCATTTTTTGTTAAAAGATGACATTTTCCGACATAAAGATGACAGAAAGTATCAAATTCTGTAATTTAATGACAGCTGAAATCTGTCAGAATTCAACAAAAATGTGACAACAAATTATGATAAAAATTATCGTTTTCTATCATTTTTTGTCATTTTCTGTCATTCTTTTCGATGCAACAATATGTCAAAAAATGGAAAATTAATTTTATCATTTTTTGTTAAAAGATGACATTTTCTGACAAAAAGATAACAGAAAGTATCGAATTCTGTGATTTTATGACATTCCGTAAAGTTAACATAATATGTGAGGTTCTGTCCGATTTTCATAGATTATTTCCGACAGAATCTATCAAAATATGTACGATTCCATCAAATTATGTTAGAATCTATTCATTTTCACAGTTTCTGACATTTTTTAACAGGTTTCAACATTATTTGTCGAATTCCAATAAGCGGATTTCCATCAGGGCGGGGGACTGAAAAATAGAAGAAAATCGAGCATAGTGTACCTACCTCGTAGAAGTAGAAGGAGTCGATTTCCTCGGTTCCATTGAATACGGGAAAGGTCAGATTCGTCGAGCTGTCCGTTGTCTCGTAAAAGAAGTTTGGGCTGCTGCTTTCGTACGAGACATCCTCGTAACTGTTGTCCCTCGGTAAAGCGCTGCGATTCTCACTCGGCGATACGTCCGATCTCGTCCAAGGCATTTCTTCGAAAATTCCCCACTCCCCCCCGTGCGCACCTTTTTATTATTTCCAACACGAAGAAAAAAACAAACAAACACTGAATTATACATTCGACGAAAAAAACAAGCGTGTCGCTTTGACTCGAAGTAGGGAGTTTTCACATTCGCGTGTCATTTTTATAACGGTCGTTGGGCGCTTCTCCTGTGTGTTTACGAGTAGGACTCGATCGGGACGGTTAGTTGTTAAAGTTGACTCGCGTTAATCGCGATCTCAGCGCACACGTCTCTTTCGAACGGGCGCATTTATCGCGGCAGAGAAAAATACGCGTAGTCGTGGAGGCAGCCGTCCGCGCGGCTTCGCGTCGAAAAAATAGGTACATGCTTGGAAAGAACGCTCCCCCCGCGGTGTAGCGCAGTGTTGACGAAACTCACAGTGTGCGCGGCGGGCGCGGCGACACGCAGCGGCAACGCTCCTCACTGCTGCCTCGTTCTCCACCGCGCGGGCTAAACCGAAGATAATCGCCGCCTGTTATTCAACCGCTTTCGGAAAGCGTTCAAGTCGCGCGCCTTTCAATCGACGCGTCCGACACTTTTCCTCTTTATCACAATCACGAGAGTACGAGCGGCGAGGAGCTTCGACGAGCCGGTTGCACCAATAACGCCCACCGCGCTCAGTCTTAGGGGGGGATTTACGTTTAGACAGGAAAACAATAAGCGATAATGAGGAATTTTTTAAGCTAAGAAATAATTATTCTACGAATATCAAAGTTTCGGTATACTTCAATGGTACATTTGAGAGGTTAGGCCACAGTAACGGGTATAAAATCACGTGCGGACTTAACAATTTGTTTTCGTATGAAAAAGTGATTCACTCAAAAAATTTATTACACATTTATTTAGTATGAATATTAAGCTGTTAGAAAATGATTTTTTTTTTTTTCGATTTACAAAATGGCCGACTACTCGAAACTTCTCGAAACAACTTTTGTCCAATTGGCGTGACAAATAACTTTGACAATTTCCACTGGATTTACTTCAAATTTAAAATTTATGTTCGTAATTGTATTTCGCAGAGAAGCACGTACGGAATTTCTGATTAATCGAAAACTTCTCATTTTATGAGCAGTTTATGAGCAGTTATGACGAAAATTTTCACTGAAAATTAATTTCTCAAGTTCAAATTCCTACAACTTTGGAATTAAACAATATTTTGCAAATTCCGTACTTCTCTAGGTATTCTAATGTAGATTGACGAGAATTTTTGTTTTTTGTTCTAGGTAATAAATTGTGGATGCTAAATGTCACGCTGCGGAGCGACTAAAAAAAAGATAAAAGAAAATATTAGTAGTCGGCCTAAAATAATCGAAAATATTAGTATTTTGTACATCGAGATATTAGTATTATTTTTAAATCGAAATATTTTTAAATCGAAAATATTATTTAAATCGAAAATTTTTTTAAATCGAAAATATGAGTATTTTGTACATCGAAAAAAAAAACATATTTTCTAACAGCTTGATATTCATACTAAATAGCAGAATTCGAATTTATCTATTTATAAATTCGAATACGAGTTTATTCACATTGTGATTTTTATGTGAATATAAATACAAATTTATTTCTACTTCACTTATTGTAAATACGAATACAAATACAATTGTATTCACAAATATTCAGAACATACAAAAAAATTCACAGAAAAAATTGCGAATATTCACAAAAATCATGAATATTTACAAGAAATCCTGTGAATTAAAAAAAAATTGACATCAAAATCTACGAATACAAATGTATTCACAAAATAAGTTGGGAATTTTTTCGTATTTAAGACAAATTAAAATCAAATTCACAGGGATCAGATTAAAATTTACACCAAACGTGAGTTCTTACGTATTTTGAGAGAAAACATTGCGTCGAGGCAAAGAAATGTTTGCAAAAAAAGTTGTGAGTTTCAAATATTACATTATAAATATGAAATAATTCACAAAACGAGCTGTGAATTTCCTCAAGTTGAAGAAAATTAAAATCGAATTCACGACAATTATATTAAAATTTACACCACAAGTGAGTTCTTACGTATTTTGAGAGAAAACGTTGTGTTGAGGCAATGTTTTCTCTCAAAATACGTACGAACTCACTTTTCGTGTACATTTTAATATAATCGCTGTCAATTTGATTTTAATTTGACTCAAATACGAAAAAAATCACAACTTATTTTGTGAATTTTTTTGTATTTACAATTTTTTGTGAATATTCACAATTATTTCTGTGAATTTATTTGTATGTTCAGAATATTTGAGAATACAATGGTATTTGTATGCACGCATGTGAATACGAATAAATTCGTATTCACACTTGTGAATATGAATTTATTTGTATTCGTATTTACAATAAGTGAAGTATGAATAAATTTGTATTTATATTCAGACGAAAATCACGGTGTGAATAAATTCGTATTCGTATTTATAAATAGAATTACGCCCAACTCTGACAAAATAGATGTATAATTAATTTTATGAGTGAATCACTTTTTCATACGAAAAAAAATGGTTAAATTCGCACATGATTTTATACCCGTTACTGTGGCCTAATGCCTTAAGGAAAAAAAAAGAAATCAATTTTTGATCTGTGTTATTTTACATCCCGCCTTAAAATTTAGTTTTCAACGATAACGCGATCAAACGAAAATATCGATATTACTTTGTTCGCGCTCCCTTTTGTGCTTTCGCGGATTTTCTCCGAATCTCGAGTATAGCTCTCCGATAGTAGGCACAAGTGAACAAGTGATTTAGCAGTGCGCGCGCTCTCTCTCTCTGCAACGAAACAAAAAGATCATTTTGAAAAATGTCTTTTTCAAATCGGTGCTCGCGTGGTGAAACATTTTTAAATCCGCGCCTCCATAAATTAATCATCTTGAGAGAAATGTCGGAGGGGAAAAGAGGAGGAAGACGCGCGGTTATCCGTACTTTGGGCGGGTACAGAGGCATTTGTCGGATGAGCTCTCGCACCAGAGTCGAGTTATGCGGGAGAAAAAGATAATATAGGTATACAGGGTGTCCCTCTTATCTCTGCCACCCGAAATAACGATTGGGGTAGAATATCCATAAGTCGAATTTCCATAACCAAATATCCATAAGAACGAATATCCATAAGTGCCAATATCCATGGGTAAATACCCCCATGGAAATTTATGTATGTAAAATATATGCAGAAAATATATGCTACATATATATATGTCGGTCGCATATATAGTGACGAAAAATAGTATAATGCGTATATATTCAGTATATATGCACCAAACATACGACGCATATATGACCCATATATTTTCGATATATTTTTCTGAACAAAAAAATATATGCTACGTATAAACACTATATATGATGCATTTATGAGGCATATACGACGCATATATTTTCGATATATTTTCAATCTATTTTTTGTCAGAAAAATATATCAAAAATGTATATTTTTTACCTATTTTTTTACCAATTTTTTACCTAGAAAAAAAAACAAAAATTCCCGTCAATCTACATTAGAATACCTAGAGAAGTACGTAAGGAATTGAAAAAATATTGTTTTATTCAAAAGTTGTGGGTATTTGAACTTAAGAAATCAATTTTCAGTGAAAAATTTCGTTATAACTGCTCATAAAATGAAAAGTTTTCGATTAATCAGAAATTCCGTACGTACTTCTCTGCGAAATGCAATTAGGAACATAACTTTTAAATTTGAAGTAAATCGAGTGAAAATTGTTGAAGTTATTTGTCACGCCAATTGGAAAACAGCTGTTTCGAGAAGTTTCGAGTAGTCGGCCATTTTGTACACGGAAGACAAATCTATATTCTAACAGCTTGATATTCATACTAAATAGATGTGTAATTAATTTTATGAGTGAATCACTTTTTCATACGAAAAAGAAATGTTAAATTCCCCCATGATTTTATACTCGTTGCTGTGGCCTAACCCCTTATGGATACAGAGTTGCCAGAAGTGTAGTGAGCGAAACCACCGTCAGATGCCGCTTGTGTAGCTAAAAAACCGCGGGACTTTACGAACCCCAAATAGCGCGGTAAAAGCTCGCATACAGCCCAAATTCGTAGTTTTGGTAGGTCATGAAGGAAAAGCACCGATATAAGTAAGAAATTAAATTATTTCTTGAACTATTTTAAAATCAAACATAATGAAATATCTGTATTTTGTAGCAGGCTAAAACAATCACATACATAAACAAATACTCATTCCTTGAGATTACACTAGTACAAAAATCACCCAGTTTCAATCACAGTCTCATATATGATATATGAATAAGAATATTAAAGTAAATATCTTTACGTTCTCTAGAAATCTAAATCAACTATGTCAATCAGAGAAACATAAAATTCGTTTAGCAGGTCCTCTGCATTCGAAATTTAAATCTCTGGTAGATCAATATTCTTTGGCGCATTCTCTTGGGCAGGGACAGGGCCGGAGTCCGGATCATCCGGATTCAAGTTAAACTCAGCTTCCCTTGTCGGCTGAGAAGAGGACGCGGGGGTATATGAGTATATCGGGCTGAAGGAAAATGCTTTTCTATGTTGGACGTTCGTTATGTATTTTTATTTTATGATACGTAATTAATAAACAATTTTTCTTTTTTACATTTAAAGTTTACTTTTCCTCCAATACATAATCATGAATTTAAAATTCGTGTTGTCTGTGACCATGGATTCAAGCGGGACAATATTAGGCTTTTTGTGTCCATGACGCAATTTCATACAAACTTTAAATCGCACCATGTGAATCACATAACAATGACTCGATGGCTGTATAATTGTAGATTTTTATTTAAGATTTTAATAAATATGTATTTTCTACGTTCAATTATTTATAGCTATAAAATATATTACTCTAATACCCATAATGAAAGTTACCTCCATAAAATATTTGTTAACGATTGCGTTATCGACATGGGTGCTCCTCTATTTTTCTATTTTGGAGCACACATACGTATAGTGTGTAAGAAAGAACACGATTTTTGTATAATCGTTTTCTTAGCGTGCTGTATTATGTGATGTGATGATATGATTCTTGTGTGCGTGTGTAAGTACGTGATGATAATTCGTCACTGTAGTGATTTGTGTGTATATGTGTATTTCCTCACTCCCTTTAAAAATGTGCGGATGGTTTTCTTTGAAGCGAACTATGCAAGGTGCGTCCTGTAGTTACATGGTCTAAGAGCCCAACGAAAGACATTTTATCTTCGCATATAGCCCAAATCACGCTTCAGCGCGTTTTAAAAACTTGTGCCGCGAAATGGCCTCCCGTCATAGTCCAAATCGCGATTTATAGCCCAATCTGGCAACTCTGTATGGATATTCGACGACAGTGGAAATAACTCGATAATTATCGACGTGAGAAAAAAATGTTCCAGACAAAAGTTGTGTCGATCAAAAGCGACCAATTTTTTTTCAATTTCGGTGGAGGTGCTGACGCACAGTGAAGGTCACCTCCTCTTTTTAAAATGTAATGGTACATTTTTTCAATCATCTTGTGGAGCACCTCAAGCCGCATAAAAAACAGTAGGAGGTCAAAGTCGTTCAAGGTCATTCAAGGTCACCTATTAGAATGAAATACACATTTAAATATCTCGAATCACTACCAAATATTTGGTAGTGATCCGAGATATTTAGATTTTTATAATCGATACTGACCTTGAATGACCTTGAACGACTTTGACCTCCTAATGTTTTTTATGCGGCTTGAAGTGCTCCACAAGATGGTTGAAAAAAAATGTACCATTCTATTGAAAAAAGTGGAGATGACCTTCACTATGCTTCAGTGCCTCCACCGAAATAGAAAAAAAAAATGGTCGCATTTGATGGGCCCCTTCACACCATACAACTTTTGTCTGGAACATTTTTTTGTGACTTCGATATTTACCGAGTTATTTCGGGTGGCAGAGATGAGAGGGACACCCTGTATATCGTTCGTCGACCCTACCCTCGCTAATCCTATATATTACGCATTTGAGTGAACGTCTCGCGCATCTTTCGGCGCTTCTTGCTCACGGCGGGAAAATCTCTGTGGGCTTTTTCCCCGAGTATCTTTACTCCCGAGCTTAAATCCTTTTTCGCGAAGATAATCCGCGGTGTCATTGGCCCAGGGGTGCGTACGCTCTCGACTGTGCACAAGCGACAATACTTCGATCGCAACTATATACCCGGTTATTCTCGATCCCTCCTTTTCATGATAAATATTATTGTTACCGTCTCTATTATAAAATTCTTCGATTGCACTTTTTTTGGCATGCTAGAGTAACGTATTACCACTAATCGCTGTTTTTCTTTACCTGACGGCAACTTTCATTGCGCCAGAACTCAGCAACTATTGATTTTACAAAAAAACGTTTTATACAAAAGTTGTAGAAAATTTCATGCTCTACAACTTTGATCATTACATTTTTTTTCGTATTGCCAAAAATATTGAGATATTTTCCAAAAATACAAAATTTGGTTGTTTAATCGACTATATCTCGGCAAATATTGACGATAAAGAAAAAGGTTGCAAATAAAAAATATAGGAAATTTTGTCCTCTACAAAAAAGGCCCTTACGATTTTTAACGTAAAACTCGCCATTTCCGAGATATTGGCAAAAAGGCGTTTTTCAAGATGGCGGCTAACGCGCGCGGCGTCGGACGACACAAACTTGGTTTTATACTTAGGGGACACCCTCTGACACAATCCAATCGAAAAATCAGTTATCAGGATTTTTTGCGGAGCGAAGCCATTTTGGGTGCTAAAATTCCTGGACTACGCCGCGGCATACGAATCTTCGATCGTTCCATTATCCGCACTTGTGATCTTTTCGTTTTTTATTTCTTTTCCGTCATCTAGCGTAAAACGGGGTTACTTTGAACAGGTTTTGGAAGTTTTTTGTTGGTAGCGTTTTTTAACATTCTAAATTCCACCGTTTCTTGCTCCTATAGAACAACGTGTCCTTTGGCCATCAAATGTATGAGAAAGTCAAGCCCTCCGCATATAATTTTTTTTTAAGTTGTCAAAGTAACCTCAAATGTGGGGGAAATGCAACTTATGTCAAAGATTAAGGGTGACTTTGACAGTATTGTGATAAAAAAAATTAATATTCTACGCATTATACATGGAATTAAATGGAAAACAACGATTTTTTACAATAAAATTGTCATCTTTATTAAGGCCTTATATACGCGAAATTTTTTAAAATTGTTCATTTTTTTAAATCTTTTATTCCATTAGCCTGAACGGTTAGGAATATTTTAAGCTTTAGAGAATTAAAAAATTCCAAAAATAAGGTGAGATTGCATTTATAATAAATACCGCGCGGCGCGCCCAACCGCCAACATCAAAGCCGTTTTTCCACGATGCACTTTTTTGAACCTTGTGAAAGTTCTAACTCTTGAACGAAGGTTCACATCGCTTTGAAATTTTTACAACATATTCTTAGTATCATCACCTATCGTGTGAACCACAGAAACAAAAACTTCAATGAAACAAAAAAATATAAAAAATAAAATACCGACAGAAAATTGAGTAAAAAAATGTTACGTTTCGAATTGATATTATAATAATTTTAAAAAAATGTTGGTTCACATTGAAGATACATTCATTATGCAATTATAAATATGTTCTTTTTTTTCAGGCACCCACATCGATGCCGAGAAATTCGCACGCGCAAAAAAAATACATTGCTTTATTATGTTATATCTCCACCATTTGTTAATATTTCTGATTTTTTTCACACATACTTAACCATGTGCATAAGTGATCTGTAAAAAAATGTTGTCAATGTATGCGTAATTTTTTTAACCGCGTCTAGAAAAGTACCTTCGAAAATCGGCGAAATCGCGTATGTAAGGCCTTAAGGGAGGACACCACTGTGACAGGCCGAAAAAAGGTCGTTTTAACCGATTTTTTTGTCTACTGGATTAATTATTTGGGATTTGGAAAGAAAAGAATGTTATTAAGCATACATTGAACTTATTTCGTGTAAATTTTTATTTAAAAACATTGACGCGAAAAAAAAAGATTTTCTCAAAACCATGCTTTTGAAATCGAAACGCAGCAGAACTCGAACGCGTTTCATCCAATCGACTGTAAATTTTAACTGTAACTTCTTAGATTACTTTAGCATTCAAGTACGAGCGCTTTTTCGATTAATTGAAAATTGTAAAAAAATATATCGCTTTTGATATAAACATTATGGTCGAGAAAACGAACATTTTTTCAAACTCGTCTCTGTTTTTTCTGTTTATTACTTTTAAATTTATTCTTTTGATAAAACAAATTTTTTTACGTATAATACCGCTCAAAAGTTTGGATACACCAGTCGATATTTCTTGCCACACTAAAAGTTACATAGCTTCTTAAAAAAAAAAAGATAACCAAATTTAACCAACGCCATTTTGAAGGGAACAAATACAGTTTTATTTTGCGTCTTTAAAATATTTTTTATATGATTTTTTTTTTCGATCCGGTACGCACTTTTGTACTTGACGGTTTTTGGCTATTTTTATCCATTATAAACTTGAGAGGGGTAGCAAAGGCTCTATTTTCGTCCTTTGAAAAGTTTCGTACGATTTCTTTTCTCAAAGTTATTTCACTTTTGACTGAAAAAGACAAATTTTGGAAAATGCAACGTAACTCAAGAACTATAGGGTTTAAGAGGGAATGTCAAAGATGTAAAAAGTTGCACAAGTTTATACTGGATTGCCTAGAATTTTTGAAGAAGTTTCCTGAGATTTTTTTTTTTACTATTTTCCTTCGAAACGCTGATGAGTGGGATGGCTTAATTCGACAAGTATGGCGTTTAAGACAAAATATCGGGAGAAGAAACTCTTTTTGTTGTTTATTTTCAATTTCCTTCAATTTACTCACAATTTTTGTAAATTTTTTTTCGAATTTTTTTTTGGCCGAGACTCGCAGAATCGTCCATAAAATTTTATGAACGATTCTGCGAATTTCGGCCAAAAAAAATTTCTTTATATTTGACTCCAACTCAATAGTTTTCGAGACAAATATGATGAGGGAAAAATGTACGTAGACGACCTGAAAAAAAACATATTAAAATTTGTTTGAAAAAAAATCTGAAAAAATGTTAACGTATTCAAAACGAAACACTGCATTGATATTTTGTCTCTAACCTGATAGTTTTCGAGATAGGCCAATCAATTGTTTGAACGGTTCGCAGAGGTTCGGCCAAAAAAATTTCGAAAAAAATTAAAAAAAAAAAAAATAACACATTTTTTCTCTTGATGTTTCGTCCGAAACGCCATACTTTCCGAGCTAAGCCATCCTACTCATCAGAGTTTGGAGAGAAAATAGTTTAAAAAAAAATCTCACATGAAAATTCTTTGAAAAATTCCAGGCGATCGAGTGTAAACTTGCGCAACTTTTTACATCTTCGACATTTCCTCTTAAACCCTACAGTTCTTGAGTTACGTTGCATTTTCCAAAATTTGTCTTTTTTAACCAAAAATGAAGTAACTTTGCGGAAAAAATCGTACGCAACTTAAAAAAAAACGAAAATGGAGCTTCTGCTACCCCTTTCAAGTTTATCATAGATAAAAATGACAAAAAAAAATGTCCATAAATTATACGCCCAATTCTCGTTGCCGCAGGTCCGGTGTCATTTAAGGGGTTAGGCCACATTAACGGGTATAAAATCATGTGCGAATTTAACCATTTTTTCGCACGAAAAAGTGATTCACTCATAAAATTAATTACACATCTATTTAGTATAAATATCAAACTGGGGGATTTTCTTTTCGATGTACAAAATGGCCGACTACTAATATTTTCTTTTGTTATCTTTTTTTTTCATACGCTCCGCGGCGTGACATTTAGCATCGATAATTTTTTGCCTAGAACATAAAACAACAATTCTCGTCAATCTGCATTAGAATACCTAGAGAAGTACGTATGGAATTTAAAAAATATTGTTTTATTCAAAAGTTGTAGGTATTTGAATGAATTTTCAGTGAAAGATTTCGTATAAAACTGCTCATAAAATGAAAAGTTTTCGATTGATCAGAAATTCCGTAAGTACTTCTCTGCGAAATGCAATGAGGAACATAAGTTTAAATTTGAAATAAATCGAGTGAAAATTGTTGAAGTTATTTGTCATGCCAATTGGAAAAAAGCTGTTTCGAAAAAAATGCATTTAAAGTTTTAGGTACTATATGGCCGTGCCAGAGGTAGGCTTACGTTTTACGCTCAAAGTCGGTGAAAAAAAAATTATCTTCCTATAAATCGAATAGTCCCTTATTCTTATGATGATAAAGCACCGTTTTAGCGAAAGAGAAATCAATTTTTTGAAAATTCTACTGTGGCCTTACCCCGTAACGCGCTAATGGTATTGCAACTGCTCACTGGATTGTTAGGCTATATAGTATTTAGGCTTCCCGTCACCTCTTACCTTTTTTTTTTTAAATACAATGTATGCCTTGTCTTTATACAGAGTTATTTTTACTTTTTTTTAGTACAGTCGTGCTGTCGCTGAAAAAACCCGGAATCGGAGAAAATTAGAAGAAGGCTAGTTTTATTGACAGGTGATTTTGTAGGTGCGGCGGGTGCTAAATCCAAGTTTGCCTAAAAATCGGGCCGTAGAGTTCTTTTTTAGGGGATAAAAGGATATGGGGGTGGATTAATGCCAAACTACAACCCCTACGAAGTCGGCGCCGTGAGACAAAATGTTCAGAAAAATCCGGGCTTTAGTTTTATCCGCAGCGCCGAAGTCGTGGAAGTTCATTTTGAGGGTGAAAAAGTGGGGTGAAATCTTGAAAAATCGGTTTTAATTCAATAACTCTTTAGAAAAAAATCGTACTTTTTTTGTTAAAATGGGAACGTTGTAGCCCTTGAAAAAACGCGTCGATCGAGTATTCGATCATCACTCTCCGATAATATCTTCACCACCAAAAAATGGTTAAAAAACAAACAAAAAATAGTTTATTGAATAACTCAAAAACAATCGGTTTTTCGCGTATGGTTCAAATGTACGAAACGTAGAGAATAATTTTCTCCATATTTTCGTTGCTATGGACCACCCTTGAATTTTGATTTTCCAACCCCTCTCGGGGGTTGAACATTCAAAATGAAATTCTGGGAAAACTATTGACGGCACGAATTCGCCGCCGTGGAAGAATTTGTAGCTTGAACCCTCAGCTACATTTTTGTCCACAGCGCCAAACTCGTATCTCTTTAGTTTCGGTCAATAGTTGTCCCAGAATTTCATTTTGAATTTTCAACTCCTGAGAGGGGTTCGAAAAAGCAAAATTCAAAAGTTGTGCATAGGAACGAAAATATAGAGAAAATTATTCTCTACATTTCGTACATTTGAACCATCCCCGAATAATCGATTGTTTTTAAGTTATTCAGTAAACAATTTTTTTGTTAATTCTTCAACAATTCTTTTGGGGGTGAAGATATTATTGGAGAGCGTTGATCGAATACTCGCTCGACGCGTCTTTTCAAGGGCTACAATGTTTCCATTTGAACAAAAATAGTATGAATTTGTCCTAAAGAGTTATCGAATGAAAACTGATTTTTCAAAATTTCACCCCATTTTTTCACCCCCAAAATGAACTTCCACGACTTCGGCGTTATGGACAAAAATAAAACCCGGATTTTTCTGAACATTTTGTTTCCCGGCGCCGACCTTGTGGGGGTTGTAGTTTGGCATTAAACCACCCCCATCCCCTAAAAAAACCCTACCCCTCGATTTTTAGGCAAACTTGGTTTTAGCACCCGTGGCACCTTCAAAATCACCAAACAACTAGCCTTCTAATTTTTTCCGATTCCTATATACAGCACGACTGTACGATTTCCTATCGAGTATCTTGTCATTTCTTTGTATTTTGCGTTCGCATTGCAGGAAGAACGAGGATTGTGCAATTTTCGTTCTCGCCACGCCGATAAACATAATCTAATCTAATATAATCTAATCTCTCCTGCACTTTTCCTCCAACATTTCGCATCTTATTCTAAAAAGCGACGGTACAATGGTTACGAAGAAAAATCGAAAAAAAAGCCTTTCGAAGCTCGGACTTTTCGATGTTTAACATCCCCTCGTGGAAAACTTTTTCTAAGGAAGATTTGCCAAAAGTTGCTGCAAAACCGGAAATAATTGACAATAGTTTGAATCAAGTTCGGAGGTCGGGACGAGCTGGCCACAACAGTAAATACATTAGATTTGGTCGGAATAAAATTTATCGGTCCGTGCAGACCTTGAAAGTCGGTGCAAACTTTTGCGAACTTTTTTCCGGCTGCGTATCTTTAAGGCGGGGTATACAGTTACAACGATAAACAAAACGATTTTTTTTTCTTTCAGGCCTTAGTCCACTCCACAGGTCGAAAAAATAGGCTTTTTGGGGATTTTTTTTTCAGAAAAAGTACACAATAAATCGAGATTACAAAAAAGGGTGTTTATCATACATCATACAGATTTTGTGGGCCAATTTTTTGAAAGTGAAAAATTTGCATAAAAAATCGTCAGATAATTGTTAATAACAAATTAACTATGCAACATAAAAAAATCCTACGTACTTCCATAGACAATGTATTTTTCAAGATATATTCAATATTTCAAGTGAATCGGTTAAAAATTGTCGGAGTTATGTTTCCGGCCAACTTAAAAAATGCAGTTTCGAAATAAACGCTGCACAGCCGTCATTTTGAAAATAATAGCTTCAAAAAAATTATTGTATACAGTCACTGATATGTATGATAAACACCCTTTTTGTAATCTCGATGTATTTTTTAGTTTTTCTGAAAAAAAATCCCCAAAAAGCCTATTTTTTCGGCCTCTAGAGTGACCTAACCCCTTAAGCTGGAGAGTGTCCACCGCCAAACGTTACGAATTTTTTTCCGATCCACCGGCGGCCATATTTGTCTATTTTCGTGATTTTATTTCAATGGCTCTGAATATGTACCTGCCGTTCTTTTTCACCAATATCCAAAATAAAAAATTCAGAATTTGGCCTTTTTCGGACCTTTGGGTAGATGTTGCCCGTTAAAAACATTAGGGGCCGTACGCAAATTACATAACGCAATTGGGAGGGAGAGTTTGGCCAGGGAGAGTTTGGCCAGGCATTACAGTCTACGTAAATGGGGGGGTCAAGGTTTGCGTTACGTCACGTTTTCAAAACTGCCAAAAATAGAAAACTTTCTGCATGTTCAAGTTTTAAATTTAATCCTCGCGTGCAATTTTACCGTGGACACCTCACAGCTTTCTATACGCAATGTCAGTTAAGGGGGAAAGTCACTGTGCAAGAACTTGCACAGTAGCTTTCCCACATCCCCCAAGCAAAATTTCAAGGAATTTTTTTTTTTATAATTCATGAAAGTACATGTATTGAAAAATATGGTGGCAACATTTTTATTCACAAGTCCGCAAATTGACGGAGTTATAGTAACTTTAGTGAGAACAGGTAGCGCGACCGGTTAGTGCCCTCAGTCCCTACAGGTGTGGCATTATTTACAATAGATAAACTACAGGCTCTTATTATTTTGTGAACTATCATGAAGATGAAGATACTTCAATGTAAGTATCAATATTCTAGAAAAAAAACATAACTTTATATAAAAAACCACGGAACGAAAACATTGAACGCGTATTTCTCGAAACTAGTTTTTTCGACCTCGTCCGAGCGAATATATAAAAACTTATCAACCGATTTTCAATTTTTTTAAAAACATTTTTGTAATCGCAGTGACTAAGGTTGTACGTATCCGCGTTTTTAACATTTGATAATTACTATTTTTGTAGACTGCTTGAATACAGAAAAAGGGCCTTGAAAATAGAAAAAAATGTCCAAACTGTCGGCATTTTGTAAAAGAAAAAACCAAAATAAAAAAACGGCTACGGATAACGATAGCTACCCGAGTGGAAAACGTAACTCATTACCCGCCCAGCCACAAGCTAGTAAAGTGATGTTTCGAATCGCCATTAGCTAGCCGTCTTAGCGATTGACTACCCAGCCTTGTAACGCTTGGGTCCTCTAGTGACTGAATACAAAAAATTACATGGTGACTAGATAGAAAGAAATATCTCACGGCTGTATTATATTTCTGACCTAGGCATGACCTAGTTTTTTCAGCTAGCGACTGGGAACAAAAAATGAGGTGGCGATCAGCAAAAAAAAAATTTGCGGCTATACATGTATATTTTCGTGATTTTTTTGCACATTATTTACATCATTGGACCCTTTTACGATATTCTTCGTTGTTCATTAATTAGGGTTATGATATTTGCGCTGTAAATATATTAATGGTTCAATTTTAAACTATCTCAGACAAACGCTTACGTCGTAGCGTGGTTTCGATCCCGGGACCTCTGGGTGATGAGTTGTGACGTTGTCCACTGAGCCAGTTGTACTTGTTTAATTTTTGAATTTTCTTATCGTCTACATATGTTACACTACACATTGTCAGATTATTGAAAAATGGGTGGATTAACAAATGTAAATAACATTATCGGATCAATGACTCAATTGCGTTCGCATTGAGAGCGATAATCGCATAGAATTACATAACCTTAAATTGTATTTGTCCGATCATTTATTCCGGCTAGTGCGGTCGCAAGTTGGTAAGTGGGGATATTACGATATCTGTGGCCCCAAGTTTTGGCCATGCAGTCTTTATATTTGGCCCAAAATAAGACTTTTTTCAAGAATACAAAAAATCGAAATTCGGCTTTTAAGGCGGTGAAACAGAGGTTTTAAATTTTTAATGAGGCGGAGTATTTTTTGGATAGATTTCTTTAGAATTCGGCGTAAACATTCTAGAAAACAAGTAATTTTCAAAGAGTTAGGTAGTTCATTGAAACACGATTTGTAACGGGATAAACGGGAGCTTGGAACGTTGTTAAACATTATATTTTTTCGTCAAATCCTCTAAAATTCAGCTTCCCAGAAGGGTGATTGCATCATTGTTCTTTGTCAATAATACAACAAAAGTAGGTTGTATTATTTTGGTTGGGTGGGCATCGTAATCGTGCCCACCCAACGATTCCACACACACACACATCGAAGGTGCTCCAGACCCACCCAACGATTCCACACACACATCGAAGGTGCTCCAAACCCACCCAACGATTCCACACACACATCGAAGGTGCTCCAGGCCCACCCAACGATTCCACACACACATCGAAGGTGCTCCAGACCCACCCAACGATTCCACACACACATCGAAGGTGCTCCAAACCCACCCAACGATTCCACACACACATCGAAGGTGCTCCAGGCCCACCCAACGATTCCACACACACATCGAAGGTGCTCCAGACCCACCCAACGATTCCACACACACATCGAAGGTGCTCCAGACCCACCCAACGATTCCACACACACATCGAAGGTGCTCCAAACCCACCCAACGATTCCACACACACATCGAAGGTGCTCCAGACCCACCCAACGATTCCACACACACATCGAAGGTGCTCCAGACCCACCCAACGATTCCACACACACAAAAGTCGTATTTTCTATCGAATATGGCCGCTGCATGGTCAAAATTGGGAACCACAAACATAATAATGCTTCGACTTTCAACCCCCTGTTTCACCCCCTTAAAAGCCGAATTTCGATTTTTTGTATTCTAGAAAAAAGTCTTATTTTGAGCCAAATATGAAGACTGCATGACCAAAACATGGGGCCACAGATATCGTAATACTGCCTGGTAAGTGATGGCTAGGTCATCGCGAGATATCGATTTGAGGATTTTATTCATTCGCAACGTCATCTGTAACTCAAGTTGCTTAACCAACCATGGCCAGTCGCTCGATGGAACTACACGTATTCACATAACCACACTTTGTCATTTGTAACCAAGATCGGCTGGGCACTGACTAGCCAAGGGGTGCACAGCCGCAGTTAGCTGGCCAGGCCATGGCGAGATGCCTACTTGAGAATTTTTGCATTCGCAACGCCATCTGTAACTCAAGTTGCTTAGCCAGCCATGAGCCAATCGCTCGATGGAACTGCATATAGTCACATAACCACACTTTGTAATTTGTGACCAAGATCGGCTGGGCAGTGACTAGCCAAGGGGCGCATAGCCACAGTTAGCTAGTGTTGGCTAGGTCATGGCGTCATGCCCACTTTAGAATTTTTTTTTTTTTTTTGCAAAGCCATCTAAAAATAAAATTAGCTAGCCAGCCATGAGTCATTCGCTCGATGGAATTACACGTAGTCACATAACCTCACCTTGTCATTTGTGACCAAGATCAACTGGGCAGTGACTAGACAAGGGCTGGATAACAAAACATTCACAATATTACTAGCTCATGGCGAGCCAACCATTGGTCATTTCGTACGAGCTCAATTGGGCGAGCCAGTTACTAGGTCGTAACTCAGACAGACTAGAACAATTTCTACTCGGGTACACTTGTATAGATATCGATAAATTGTTGATTTTTAATTTACAGATAACCTTTTATAAAGATATCGATGGGACAATGGAACTTTTTTTTTCGTCGTCAAATCAAGGCATATATCTCGGTTAATTTTTAAGATTTTGTTATAAAAATTGGTATAAAACTAGATGAATATATACTTCATAAAATGAGTATAAACCCGATCCTTTCATAATTAGTTATGTCTATGAAGAAAATCGCAATTATTGACGACGAAGCAGCCGTTATTTAATAGGAATAGGCGCGGGGGGGGGGGGGTTCTGGCCAAGCGTTACGGTCCCGTTACGTGGGGGGTGGAGCGGTCAAAAATTGGGAAATTTTGCGTTACGTAATTTGTGTACGCCCCCTTATCCTGAGGAATAGTCTATAAAACTTTTCGATTTTTCCACCACTGATGTGTGTACATACAGGCTTTAAATCGAGATATTTTTCTCGATGTGTATGCGAAATATAGTGGGAAAGGAAAAGAAGAAAAAGAGGAAAGAGATGCTCGTTCGTAACGTCCGCGTTGATCCACCTGCTGGTCTATGTATATATCGAAGCTCTCATCCGCTCTCGTCGAGGAGTCACGAAGGCTTTTGCGGTGGTACGGGTGATGTTGCGACCGAGGGAGCGGGTAGGGCTTTGCAACGTCTGTATATCATCCGGTTGGGACCGGCATGGAGGGAGGCGCGACCGAAGCGAGACGCTCTCACCCCAACACCTCGCGACACTCTCTCGCTCTCTCTTTTCTTTATCACTTCCATACCGACAGAAGCAGAAACGCTTAAATAACACTCCGACGATCCATTAGTCCTCCTCTACGCGAGCCCGCGAAGCGTTACTCGTCCTTTTTTTTTATCTCACTCTCCCGCGCTCTCTGCCATCTCGTCAAGGAAGAAAAAAATAATTCCTCGGGTTTTTCAAAGATATTCTTGGCGATTCTCGAGGTCTGAGAGACGGAGAGAAAACGCAAAGCTCCAATTGCTCGTAAAATCCACCATATTCATATCGCTCTCCTCCGTGCGATCCGCCGCGAAATCTCGCCGCGTACTCGCATTTCCCGACTTTCCGATTACGAACAACAGGCAACCGAAACACAAAGACGACAAATATAGCCGCCTGTATCAGGGCGGAGGAGTGCTTTCGACATGCGTTGAATGAAAGTGAAAGGGATGCGAAATCGTTGAAGCTCCGAGAGGATGACGTGCGACATTGCCGAAAAGAAACGAGCGCTCCCTGTACGGCGTTAAAGGGTTACACCTAGTTGGCAGTACCAAATTGGAATTTTGGAGGCTACCTCTACAGAAGTGGAGGCTACCTCTACAGAAAGTTTGCTGCACTGAGAAAAAAACACAATTGAATCAAAAAAATTTATCGGTTGATCCAAATAAATGTGCTGCTGCCGAGTGCCACCGATATATGAGATTGTTACAATACTATAAAATATTGGAAAATGTGATTGATTTAAATAACATATTATTTTATTTGAAAAAGCTCTATTGATCTCTGAATATCTACATTATCCTTAAAATAAAAATGTATTCTATTGAAATCATTCTATATACAATCCGTAGATGTATGGATGAAATAATTAAGGTAAATGTCCCAATTATTGAACAGGTCCCAATTATCGAACACTATCTTGTATTTTTATTATTTCTCATTCACCTGCATGCATTTACTTATTTATAAAAATGGCATAACATATATGGAACTTTTAGCTATCGAAATGTTACCTTACTTGTACAAAAAAAGCTTTAATTAATAGAGCAAAAAATTATTTAATCAGCAACGGTGACCCGATTTGACGTCTCGTGGTATCTGCTAATCGTTTTCGCTAAGACGCGCCGCCTCATGTGTAAGTGCATAACAAATTCAAAAACTGTCGCATCTCAAAAAGTAAAGACCTTTCAGGCTCCTCAGAAAATTTCTTACAAATAACAATTTTTATGAAAACATTTTATTTAATTATTTGTTAAAAAATACGGTGTTCGATCATTGGGACATAGAAAATTGCAGTGTGTCCCAATTATTAAACACTTGAATTCTCCAAGATGGCGTCATTAAACCCATCAAAACATCGAGACAGTTAACGTGTGACAGATCGTGTGAATCGGATTTATTCAAACAAAAACTGTAAGTTCCTGAATAAACGTACCTTTATTCTTTTAATAATAACTCTAAGATCGTCAAATGTATTTTTTATTTGTATTTTCGTGCAATAAACATAAAAAGGAAAGTAAAAAGAGAATATAACCTAAATGTAACCTAAAAATACGAATGTACTGTTCAATATTTTTTGCTCTCCGATATTTCAGAGAGCCAAGCTGCGATAAAATCAAACAAAAACAGAACATAAAAACGAGGAAGCTGAAAAGAAAAATAAAATAAAGTTCAAGTTGAAAAGCAAAAATAAACCAAATGCGAATGAACCAAAAACCTGTCAAAAGAGACTAAATATATATTTTTGTATTTTTAGATGATTAACAAAAGATTATTTAAGTGTTTCATTTTGCTTTTATTTCTTAACATTGTACCCAAAATAATATTTTCAGAACGGAAAAAGAATTCTCGAGAGTGTTCAATAACTGGGACATGCCTGTTCAATATTAGGGACATAGGCACTTCCAGTGTTCAATAATTGGGACATTTGCATGCTTCACATTGTTATTCTTTTTTTTTCATTTGAAATCATTTAAAAACAATTTAAAGGGTGATTTTTCGAAAGTAAAAGTATCAAAGTATTATTTGAACCTGAAAGCGATGGTTTTATCTCGATTTTATATTCTTTTTCTCACCGAATTCAATCCCCCAGATCCTTTAGCTGTTCAATAATTGGGACATTTACCTTACAACATTTTTTATTTCGTACAAACATATAATCAATAGAACTAATTATTACTTTACTGTATCGAAACGAATATGCCATGGGACGTAAGTTTTTCAATTTGTTTTAAATCGTAAATAAAAAGTGAGCATTAGAATGAGAATCCCCGATAATAGTGGAGAGAATATCAAATACCCAATGGAATATCCATGGAGAGAATATCGGATATTCAACTGATAAGAACAGATACTACACTTTGATCTTAGCCACAGGCCAACAAGCGATACTGTTTAGAGGTTCTCCGGCGTTTAAGTAGATTTTCGGTTCGCGCTACGTTTACGAGAAACAAGCGCGCGTGCGGCTTCTAGCGGTTACTCCGAGAACTACGGGTTTCCTCACACCTATAATTTCGGTGGCGCTCGGCCATGATTCGGTTGCATTTTTTCAACCAAATGCGCAACAAACAAATTTTATTTTCGCATAATTTTTTTTAACCAATTCAGACATTTCCTTAATATTTTTCAATCAAAATGAAATATTCATATTTTACCAAATAATGTACTTGAAAATCAATATCGGATATGGTGAAAAAAATAAAATAACATATTTATCTGAATCAAACGAGCGAAATTCAATTTTTCTTGTGTACTCGAATCAACAATATTCATGTTATGAATTGAAACGCTTTTTTTGTTAATTGCAGAAAATTCATTCAAAACTATATAATTTGTTAGCGATTATTTTTTAGATAGTTTCAATAACAAATTGTTCTCGGCTAACAATATATCTTTTGAATGAAGAAAAACTTTTAATTTTATCATGGTATTAAAGTCAATAGTGTTTTGTTTGGACTAATAGATGCGATTATCTGCACCAGCAATTTTACAATTGAACCAACGAAAGTTCATTCAATAACAGCACTGATATTGGATCAGAGATTTTTTTCTCACAATCAGTGTGTATGGTCCGGGCATCGATGATTCTATTTAGAGGTAATAAATTGCCGTAAAACGGAGCTACTTTGACATTCAGGGTAACTTTGACAGTTTTCGGGGCTACTTTGACGGAGCGCCAAAATACGGTTTAAATGTGTGCGCAGCGAGCTCGCTTGACCTCCTCTTGTAGGCGGCGGGTGCGGTGAATAAAGTTGAACAACAATTTGTTGTTCAAGTTTATCATAATGTTGCTAAAGTTGATTGTAATGTTGCTCAAGTTGACTTTGATCTCAATGACAATTTTAAGATTCATTTAGTGCCTATAATATCATCCCAGGTACTTAATA
Organism: Ophion obscuratus; assembly: GCA_964007375.1. Classification (NCBI taxonomy): domain Eukaryota; kingdom Metazoa; phylum Arthropoda; class Insecta; order Hymenoptera; family Ichneumonidae; genus Ophion; species Ophion obscuratus. The sequence goes on along the minus strand of OZ023313.1, from coordinate 68,319,058 downwards.
TTTTCATGTAAAATGTTCCCTTAAGGGAGGGCACCACTATAACAACCCACCCGACCGTTTTCTTTGGTTTTTTAAGGAATAAAATACATGGTCAAAAGAACTTTTAGGTTTTATAAGGCATATATGTAAAATGTAGTAAGTAGAACTGTCGTACATTTAGTCCCAGAAATAAGAGTGAAACATTTTCGTTAATTATATTATTTTTAGCAGTCAATTACGGGGGGAATTAAAAAATAATTAATAGAAAAATAGAGACGATTTTGAAAAAAAAAAAGTTCGTTTTTGCGACCATAATTTTCATCTCAAAAGTGATATATTTTTTACAATTTTCGATACATCGAAAACAGCCCTCGTACTTGACGGTTAAAGCAATCTAAGAAGCTACAGTTAAAATTTAAATTCGATCGACGAAAATTGTTCGAGTTCTGCTGCCTTAATAACCATGACAACTGGGTTATGAAAAATCTTTATTTTTCATTTAATTCCATGTATAATGCATAAAATATTACTTTTTTTTATCTAAATGATTCCAAATTGACCCTTAATCTTTGACATAAGTTGCATTTCAATGCCCTGTCAAAGAAGCCCCACACTCGGGGCTACTTTGACACTTTAAAAAATGTATATATTAAATTGTGAGGGCGTTGTGGAGCTTGACTTTCTTATGCAGTTGATAGCCAAAGGACACACTGTTCTATTGAAGCAAGAAAAGTTGGTATCGAGGATGTTAAAAAAAAAGGTACCTACAAAAAACTTCCAAAACCTGTTCAAAGTAAAAGTTTTACCGTACATTTTGTCTACGAATATACCTGACGTAAGACTTTGTACGCTTTTTTTTCGGAATGACTTTTTCAAAATTGCTTACCAAAATATCTCAAAAACAATTAAACCAATCTGCTTCAAATTCCACAGACATTTTTTGTATATCAAAATGCAGTCCTTAATCGAAGAATGTTTTTTTTTTAATGCATACTTTTTTTATATCAAGGAAAATAGAATGTTTTTTCACCGAAATTTCGACGACCACTTTCGATAGGCGGGGCCATTTTTTCAAAAATGATTATTTTATTGCATCCTTCGATTGACGACTAGATAATACGGTACAAGAAGTAAATTCATTTGGTTTTTTAGTTTCAGATGATTTGTTCTCGAGCAGGAGTGGTCACCGCGAAGGGCCTTTTTTGCACAGCGGTCTGTGCAATTTACTGTAACTCCGTTGTTTATAAATATTTCCCAATGAAAACATTGTCTAAGATACTTGAGATGATACTTGAGATGATGACAAAAAAGTTAAAAACCTGCACTCCTTTTCCGAAAAAAAAAAAAAAATCACGAAAACAGTTCTTTTTTTCGACCGCGAACTAGGTGTAACGCGATAAAAGTATGAATTTAACGATTAAACTGCCCGAATGTTGCTCCGAAGACGGTAAAAGCCACCCCAAAATCCGGACGGGCAAGCGTGCGCACAGTCATATATTTTTATCGCGCCGCAGTTACGCGAGTCCGTAAAGGCGGCGGTTCGAATTTGAAGCGCGAGTCGCGTCGACATACCCGCAAAGACGGTAAGTAGCGCGGATATATCCGCGATACGACGGGGAGAAAATGAATATACCAACGGATTGATAGATGCGCGCGCTCGGGCATCGCTCTTTAACTGCATCGTTAAATTTTAGCCCGCTTTGCGTATCCGCGCGGTAAATATCTATCTTTCGTCGTTTCATCACGTTAGACGAGGGGAAAAAGAGGCGTGTGCGCGTCGGTCTGCCTCCGCGGGCACGCGGTACCGAGTCCTAACTCCGTAGGTACAGTCTCCGTATTTTTGCTAAATTGCGAAAGATCCGAGTCAAAATACGCACGAATCACATTGACGCGATATTGAGAGAGATTATCCCGCCGATAAACTTCACTAAGGGAAAAAATCATTCATCCAATATCATTTGTGTCATTGAATGAAATTTAGTTGATTCAATTGTAAAATTGTTGTTGTAAATAATCTGATTTATCAGTCCAAAGAAAACGCTATTGACTTTAATAACATGATAAAATTGAAAGTTTTTTTTTTCATTCAAAAGATATATTGTTAGCCGAGAACGATATATTTTTGAAACTATCTAAAAAATTATCGCGAACAAATTATATAGTTTTGAATGCATTTTCTGCAACGAACAAAAAAAGCGTCTCAATTCATAACATGAATATTGTTGATTCGAGTACACCAGAAAAATTGAATTTCGCTTGTTTGATTCAGATAAAATTTCTATTGAGTCAATATGCTATTTTATTTTTTTCACCATATCCGATATTGATTTTCAAGTACATTATTCGTTAAAATATTAATATTTTATTTTTATTGAAAAATATTAAGCGAATGTCCGAATTGGTTAAAAAATTATGCGAATATAAAATTAGTTTGTTGCGCATTTGGTTGAAAAAATTCAACCAAATCATGGCCGAGCGCCACCGAAATTATAAGTGTGAGGAAACCCGTAGTTCTCGGAGTAACCGCTAGAAGCCGCACGCGCGCTCGTCTCTCGTAAGCGTAGCGCGAACCGAAAATCTACTTAAACGCCGGAGAAACTGAAGAGTATCGCTTCTTGGCCTGTGGCGAAGATCAAAGTGTAGTATCTGTTTTTACCAGTTGAATATCTAATATTCTCTCCATGGATATTCCATTGGGTATCTAATATTCTCTCCACTATTATCGTGGAAGATCATTCTAGTGCTCACTTTTTATTGAAGATTTAAAAGAAATTGAAAATCTTACGTCTCATGGCATATTCGTTTCGATTTAGTAAAGAAATAATTCATTCTATTGATTATATTTTTGTACGAAATAAAAAATGTCGTAGCAACCGCTTAATTATTTCATCCATACATTTACGGATTGTATATACAATGATTTCAATTGGATATAATTTTATTTGAAGGATAATGTAGATATTCAGAGAACAGAAGAGATTTTCAAATAAAATAATATGTCACGTGAATCAATCACATTTTCCAATATTTTATAGTATTGTAACAATCTCATATATCGGTTGCACTCCGCGGTCAAACATTTATTTGAATCAACCAATATATTTTTTTGATTCAATTGTTTCTTTTTCTCAGTGTACGCTCTTACCTACTATATATACTATTATTTGCTTCATGACCCCTCATCGAATGATTTAAGGGGTTATATACAGTCAAAATTTTATACGAAATATTTTTAATTTAGTTATTTATATACGAAATTTATATACGAAATATTTTTGGTTTTTTCATTTTAGACGATCCAGTCCAGAGATATCGTGCTCACCGCAAGACGCCTTTTTTAGGTGCTCCTGGAGATCAGCTATAGCAGCTTTCAAAATAATTATTTGTACAAATAAAAAATGTTAAAATACAGTTAAAAGTTACCATAACATGTGTACAAATGTTTACGTTAATAGATTTAAAGGTTTTCTCGAGAAAATTTCTTGAAAAATCGATCTTTTTGGGTCTCCCGACTGTGTATAACCCCTTATCTCTGACGACTGTAATTTTCATCCAAACAATTGGTCTTCTGGTATTTCGCTATATTATTGTTGTGAATTTTTGGATTCGAGGGACCGAAAAATCCGGCAAGGATCGAAGTATCATTGGGATATTCCGTAATGAAATAAGTTGATCGTCGGTTGGCGAGCGTGTACAATTCTTCCTCTACTAACAAGCGCGTCCATCGTCCGGGCGAGCATCGGAAAAGATCGCCCGAAGATATATCTTCCGAGTATTGTTGTTGACCGCAATGCTTTCGAGCGACGCCGCGACGAACGAACACTATCCGCAAACAGATTATCCCCTGTATGTTTGTAGTCCGGAAGAACGTCGAGATTCTAAGTTTTTCGACGCGATAACGCGTTGAGGCTTGTTGAAAGTCGAAAACGAGTTTTCGACTTGTTGAGGCAGATTGGGTATTGACGGAAGGGAGAAATTAACGAGTTTCGCTGGATACGAGGAACATATTAATCGCCTCTTATTCACCAATGCCTTTTCTCGTCTCGGTTGCCAAATTCAAGACCTCGATGCGGTACAAAGCGTGTCTATGATCTCGTTAAACGTGGACTCCTGACAAGCTCGAAGCTCACCAAGCCCGCGGGGTCTTCGGGCTCGCAGGATCGAGTTGTTCCGCTTTATCCGTTGCCCGTAATTAAGAGGGAGAGAGAGAGAGAGAGATTTAGATTTATGATTATCGTGCTGTAGGACAGAGAGAGAGCGTCGGAAATTTGCACGCGGTCAAAATTTTGCGACTTTTTTGTCTTGCGAAGAAAAGCGTTCCCTTGTGCGCTTATTATGACGCGCATAACCCTCCTCCTTTTTTCAATCCA
>OZ023313.1:68229816-68314509 GCA_964007375.1 Ophion obscuratus | reverse complement strand
CCAAAAATGATATCGAACAAATCGCGATTGTTTTTTATTTCGGATCAATTTGCAGCGGGGAAAGGAATTAGTTACAATCGTTGCGGTTGTGATAATTTTTCGAATAGTAATCGGAAGGACAAATGATTCATCCATCGTCCGGATAATTGTCCTGTACACGTGAGAATAATATTGAACGTTACGTCCGGGGTAGACGATACATATTTTTAAGCTCTCGACGGGACTCACGCTCCGCCGATACTCCCCAATGCGGGAATACTCGCGCCACTTAATAGGCCAACCAATTGACCAATTCCAGGGATCATATATTTCGAGCTCGATCCAATTGATCAAATTCGTGGGGTGCGTAAAGGCGCGGAATTTCCTCGGATTCTTACCAAGTTTTAATAAATAAAAATAAAAGCGTATCGGGTGAAATTCGAGGTGAATTCGTATGAAGAGGGTACATTCGTGCAAGCACCGGAAAAAAATACAAAGAAATCTGGCACCTGTGATGGCATCGCTCAAACGCCTGTCGTTTCTCCTTCGCTCCCGAAACTTGACTCGGTGTACGCATACGGCTCTGTGCGATTTTATAAATGTCTCTTGATTCATTGGGAGCTGCGATAGTTTTCCAATTTTAGCTTTCCATACCTCTTTTTTACCCTTCGCTTGTTTTTCGATCAAGTATCTTTTTCTGCCGAAGAAATACGTACTTTCCATTGGTACATGCATATATACCTTTTAATACTATAGCCATCTTCGTAATCGCTATTCCCGCGCGGGCAAAGCTCCACGGCGCAACGGAAACCGCCTGGTCGATCGAGATGAAAAGTAGTTTGCTCGGTGCCATAGCCCAACTGCCTGTAAAATTTCGGCATGATCCGTTGCATCATTGAAACGTACAGATTTTCATGTCTATATATATATATATATATATATAGATAAATATATTTATTCTTATGAGAAATATATGTAAAACAAAAATTTTCGGGAAGTGGGTAAAAGATCGATTTTCCGTTTTCCATCTTACACCAAGTCAAGTTTAATAAAAGCTTGTAAAATTATCGATTGAAAGAACAAATACAGTCAAACCATTGTTCGAGTTAAGACAAATTATTATATTTTCGGAGCATTTTTTTATTACTTGGTGTTTTTTTAACTTAAAATATATATATATATATATATATTTAGAAAATAAACTCTGCAATAAATATATAACTTTTCGTAGTACCCTCTATCCGAGAGCGACACTTGCCAATCGGCTAAATTTTTGTCGAGCAATACAGAATATCGACGTTCGTTGGAGAAACAAATTTTAAACAACGACGCTATTGGTAACTTTGAAACAGTAATGTTTGAATAAATTAATTGGGCGGTTTGATCGAGGAAAATACGAAAATTAAAACAAACTGTCCAGCATCGATAATTGAATACGTGTATATAGTTATTTTCATTGGAAAATACATTTGTCGTGAGTTGACCTGGTTGAATCGTCCAGTTTCAAGACATCTATATGTATTACGTTATTGGCGTTTTCGTTCTGTTATTGGAAGCGCACGAGGCACACGTGTGCGCGATTCGGAAAGGAAAACTCAGACTGAAGCTCCACCTCTGTCGTGTTGTATTTTTCTCTCATTGTCAAATCCATGTTCAGGTAGTCCTATCGCTTCACACTAGTCATACCAGTGGTATCATACTTGAGACATCATACTTGAGACATGTACAATTTATATTTTTAACATATGCACAACAAAATTGTAATGACTAAATTTTCCATGTGTAAACTGTTCAATGAATGTTCACATTTAATTAGAAAAATGAAAAAAAATAGTTATTCCAACGATTCGCGCAATATTTCTAGGTTTGATATTTGGCAATATTGGTTCTATCTCCGTCTCTTTTTACTCAACCAGGCGAGTTTAACCTCCATGCTTTTCAACGTCGATCTGTCAAAACAAAGTCAGGTGCGGGAAATATAAAGCATTGTATTCGGGCCACGACTGGTAAAAAGCGTGGAAAATTTGTGTCGGCGAAATATTTCGGTTAAAAATGAAATATGTGTGGAAATTCGAATGAGTTAGATGAGGTTAGGACTGCAGTCAGCTGTTGCCTTGCTGTCACGTCTCTTTATCGTAGCACGTGGTAATAAATCCAATACCGGAAGTTCAAATTAAACTTGATATTACGTAAAAATTAGGTCAATAAGCGTAATTTTTTCTGAGAGCACTGGATTAATACAAGTGTCAAGTATGTAAATCTGATTATTTTTAAGAATCTAACGGATTCCCACTATTATCTGCACTTTTGTAATGACCGGAAATTGGATTTTTGTAATGTCGTCTCGGAATTCCTTCGCAAAAAAACGCAATTTTAATATTTATTTTCTCTGTAATTAGGTCGATAAACGACCCTGAAATTTCACAGAGACGATTATTCATATATTTAGTGAAGCTCAAAAATAATTTATGAAAATCCCATGGTTTGAAGCCTGGTCATAGGACTACCTTAAGGGGTAAGGCCACTGTAACGGCCCAAAAAAAAAGGTTTTTTCACTAATTTTTTGCTCCCGAAATTGAAGGTATTTGAAAAAAAACTTTTAATGGTGTTATCGGGCATACATTAAACTTTATTATAACATTTTTTTACAGTAAAAAAAAACAAAATGGCGGTTCCACAGCTATCTTCCCGGGACATGTTTTGCTTCCAGGGCTCCGCGGCACGCAGCACCACTGGTGCACTTTTGAATCTAGAACAAAAAAAAAACCATTAATCTAGAGGGCTATAGCTAGAGAATGTCGATCGGATTTTAAAAAGTATCAATTTTTGTGGATTTGGCGTGCGTTTGAAAAAAAAAATTGATTTTTGACGAAAAAAACGGCAAGTTTTTTGTTAATAAAAAATCAATAAATAAAGTTCTTGAAAATTCCGATCGACATTCTCAAGATAATGTAAATGTTCACATCTGGTTAAAATTTCAAGTAAAAAAAATGAAAATTGTTCGAGTTATGCTGCGTGCCATTTTGAAAAACCATGTTTCGAGAAAAACGCGTTTAAAGTTTTGCGAATAGTTTTTTATTGGAAAAAATTAAAAAAAGAAGTTTGGGTTTAAACGTTGGGTTTTAAAAGAGGGTTTAAACTATTTTTTAAGCCAATAAAAAAAAATCGATTTTTCAAAAAATTTACAGTGGCCTTACCCCTTAACGGAACACGAGGACATGTTTTTTTTTCGTCTATCTCGTCGAGACAAATTTTGTTTTCGAATTTTGAATCTACTCAAGAATGAAATAGGACGTGGGTGGCGGCCAACGAGACGGGGGCGGTGCATTACGGCTATTTTGCAATACCGCTGTCGCAACAAGCAATCAACATTAATACGATAATGTGTATTATCGCGAGCATATGTAATGAGTCGATTGTGTACCTTACCGTTGGATATTGACAGAGGAGTGCAATTGTAACTGGGCGTCGGTTGATTGGGACAATATTTATACAAATTCCGAAAAATTAGTTATTCCAATTTCATACCGTGCGCTCCATTATCTAGAACGTGTATATTTGCCAAGGTTCGCCTTTTAGTGTGCACGTGCAATAATTTGTAGAATTATGGTGGGGGGGGGGGGGGGGGGCAATAGACTCGATGAAATGTGCGTTCGTAATGCCTCGATGTAAATTCGTATTATCGAGAGGCCAAAGGGGAAAGAGATGTAGAAAGTTCACCCGAAGATTCGAGCAAAATATTCAATATTGTTGTTGAAAATTTAAATATTGATGCAGGCACTTTCATCGAAATTGACCGTTCGATGGACATTTCGAATTACGGCGACTGTCAAAACCATCTGATCGTCAAGGCTATCGGAATTGAACAGAATATCATTAGCTTTTCGACCCGGTACGCACTTTTGTACGTGGCACTGTTTGCAGCTTTTTTTCGACCGTCAAGAATTGGGCGCATGACTGATGGAAAAAAAATGGTCATGTTTATCCATGATAAACTTGGACGGGGTAGCAGGAGCTCCATTTTCGTTTTTTTTTTAAGTTTCGATTTTTTTTTCGCAAAGTTATTTCATTTTGGGCTAAAAAGAACAAATTTTGGAAAATGCAGCGTAACTCAAGAACTATAGGGTTTAAGAGGAAATGTCAAAGATGTAAAAAGTTGCGTAAGTTAATACTGGATGGCCTGGAATTTTTTCAAAATGTTCCTATGACATTTTTTTAAAACTATTTTCGCTCGATACTCCGATGAGTATGACGGCTCAACTCGAAAAGTATGGCGTTTATAACAAAATGTCAGGAGGAGAAACTTTTTTATTGGGACTTGGAATTAATTCGTGGCGTTTTTTTTTAATTAAAAAAGATTATTTTAAATTTAAATAAAAAAATATATTGATGAAAGTATTGCCCATGGCTCTCTACTACTTTTGATCAATTTTCGGACAGGGTACGCGTACCGTGTCGAAAGAACGCCTCGTTTATAGATGCAATCCACGAATCGACCCATTTTTGACAATCTTCGTAAGGAGTGAAGTTTTGCTCAGACAGACTATGGGCCATCGAACGAAACAAATGGTAATCAGAAGGAGCGATATCTGGAGAATACGGCGGGTGGGGTAGGACTTCCCATTTAAGTCTTTCCAGATATGTGTTTGTGCCGGTTTTGCGACGTGCGGACGAGCATTGTCGTGCAGCAAAATGACTTTGTCGTGACTTTCGGAGCATTCCCGCCGTTTTTCTTTCAATCCACGGCTCAAGCGCATCAATTGCAGTCGGTAGCGATCCCCAGTTATGGTTTTATGCGGTTTCAGCAGTTCATAATAAATCACACCCCCTCCGATCTCACCAAATACAGACCAGGCATTCACTGAGAACTGTTTCATCGCGATGAATACATTACTGTCGGTAACAACGAAATACTGTACTACCTACGCCATCTCTTGTAAAACGCTACGAATCAATTTCAACAACTAATAATTTTTTTATTTTCAATTCACGGCAATTTTTTCAGAATTATTTTCTGAAAATGTTTGGCCGAACCTTGGAGAATCATCCGAACAATTGATTGGCGTATCTCGAAAACCTATTGAGTTAGAGGCAAAATATCAAGAGGGGAAAACGTTGCGGTGTTTCGTTGTGAATACCTTGATATTTGTTCATAATTTTTTTTACAATGTTTGTTTTTCTGGTCGTCTCTTGAAACATTGTAAAAAAGAAATCTGAAAAAATGTCAACGTATTTAAAACGAGACGCTGCAACTTTTTTCCCTCCTTATATTTTGTCTCTAACTCAATAGATTTCGAGATACGCTAGTTAATTTTTTGTAAAAAATTTCGAAATTTTTTTTTGAAAAATTCAAGCAACGGTATAATCTACGAGGGTGGGGTGAAAAGTTTCCGGCCTGACCAAGAAAAACGATGTTTAAAAATTTTTTTTGCTTTATTTTTCAACATAATCTCTATCAACACTGATACATTTCTCATAACGGTGTTCTAATTTAGTTATACCAGTTTTAAACGTAGATTCGTCAAGCTCCTCAAAGTACTGATTTAAAGCTTCGATAACTTCTTCGTTGCTCTTAAATCTTTTTCCGCCAAGCCATTTTTTGAGGTTAGGAAACAGGTAATAGTCGCTGGGGGCTAAGTCTGGAGAATAGGGAGGATGCGGCATCAATTCAAACTTCAATTCGTGGATTTTTGACATGGCAACAATCGACGAATGCGCTGGTGCGTTATCGTTATGAAACAAAACTTTTTTCTTCGCCAAATGAGGTCGTTTAATTTGCACCTCGTGCTTCAAACGTTGCAAGAACTCTGCGTAGCATTGACCAGTGATAGTCTTACCCTTTTCAAGGTAATCAATGTATATAATTCCTCTCGCATCCCAAAAAACAGTAGCCATAACCTTGTTTGCCGATAAAATTGTTTTTGCCTTCTTTGGGGTTGGTTCCCCTTTTCCAACCCACTGTTTTGACTGTTCTTTATTTTCAGGAGTGTAGTGGTGGACCCATGTCTCATCAACAGTTATGAATCGACGCAAAAATTCGTTTGGATTACGCCTATACAGCGCCAAATCGTCGGTAGAAATGGTTTTCCGAAGCAGTTTTTTGTCGAGCGTTAGCAAACGCGGCACCCATCTTGCACACAGCCTTTCCATGTTCAAATGGTTGTGCAAAATATTTCGCACACGTTCAACTGACATCCTACAGGTCTCAGCTATCTCATGCACTTTCAACCTGCGGTCTTCCAACACTATTTTATGGATTTTTTCAATCATCTCTGAAGTTGTGACTTCAACGGGCCGTCCTGAGCGAGGCTCGTCAGAGGTGCTCACACGACCCATTTTAAATTCAGAAACCCACTGCTTAATAGTTGAATATGATGGGGAGGAGTCTCCTAGTGCTGAATCCATCTCTTCTTTTATTTGTTTTGGTGTAAAACCTTTCAAATGGAAGTATTTGATGACAGCACGTTTTTCCAATTTTTCCATTTTTACGAAAACAACGGAAGCGTCTAGCGCAATGTGCTCTCAAACGCAAACTAACGTAGCGATTGGGCTGAAAGTGTACATACAAGCTCGGTAGGAATGGTACTGTAGGACGCCGCTCCAAAACTAGACCTAGTGGCACCATCTCTTGGTCAGGCCGGAAACTTTTCACTCCACCCTCGAAAGTTAAAAGAGTTTCTCCTGATATTTTGTCCTAAACGACATACTTTTCGAGTTGAACCATCCTACTCATCAGTGTCGAGCGAAAATACAGTCCGACCTCCGAATAAGAAACCAAAAGCCCCCGAGGGGAAGAGTTTTTCTTATATATCTCATACCCCCACCAGGCGCGCGCTCCGCGCTCGCTACCTCTGTCTCTCTCACTCTTTTTCGCATGCCATGCTCTCAACAAGAAATTCGTTCGAACGAGTTGCAACTTAGTATTCACATCACCCATGCAAAAACGTTTTCGACTGCGCGTGGACATTTATTTAGCGAATTTTTGTTTCACGTTAATATACGTACTATTAAATATTATTGTGTACTACTGTACCTGAATTACTATTAACTGTCATAAAATGACCGAAACTGTAAAGAAGCGTAAGAGATCAGACTGTAGTGTACAAGTCGAAGAAAATATTACAGAATCTGCGCCACAAGGTGATCATTTAGACAAAGAGCTTTATGTCCATATTGTTTTATCCCATTTATATAAAAGAAGAAGAAGTCAATATCTCTGAGGATTCATCTTCAATGGCAGAGTTCGACTCTCTCGAAAATATTCCACCGTCAGTTGAGTGCGGTGCGGATCGAAATAATACGCAACAAGACGAAAACGCTTTTCATTACGTCTCAAAGACTTTTGCTGTTTTATATGAAAATCTTTAAACGCCCTTATCTTTGTTTTTATTTTATATGAAATCTTGTCAACACATATATGTATCTTTTTAATGAATACAAAAAACTTCTAATAAACTTGTAGATTTTTTGTTACATTCACACACGCACACACACAACTCACGCACGCATGCACACATCAATTTACACCACACGTTCACTCTATTTTGGCCGAATAATCTCTCCCGGGCTGGTTTCTTAACCAGAGGTTCCGCGCACAAAATTCTCGAGCTCGGGGTTTGCGTCGGAGTGGGGGGGGGGGGGGGGGGGAACGCTCGAGTGAGAAACTGGGGAAAGTTTCTTATTGCCGGGTTTCTTATTCGGAGGACGGACTTTCTTATTCGGTAGTCAAAAAACAAAATCGCACAGAAAAATTCTTCCAAAATATCAGGCTATCCAGTATAAACTTACGCTACTTTTTACATCTTTGACATGTCCTCTTAAACCCTGTAGTTCTTGAGTTACATTGCATTTTCCAGAATGCAAGGGGTTTCTTATTCGGAGGTCAGACTGTATTCAAAAAACAAAATCTCACAGAAAAATTCTTCAAAAATTTCAGGCTATCTAGTATAAACTTACGCTACTTTTTACTTCTTTGACATGTCCTCTTAAACCCTATAGTTCTTGAGTTACATTGCATTTTCCAGAATGTAGAGGGTTTCTTATTCGGAGGTCGGACGGTAGTCAAAAAACAAAAAATCTCACAGAAAAATTCTTCAAAAATTTCAGGCTATCCAGTATAAACTTACGCTACTTTTTACATCTTTGACATGTCCTCTTAAACCCTATAGTTCTTGAGTTACATTGCATTTTCCAGAATATAGTCTTTTTTAGCCTGAAATGAAATAAGTTTGCGAAAAAAAAAAAATCGCACGAATCTTTATATATTTTTGAGAAACGAAAATGCAGTTCCTGCTGCCCCTTTCACGTGGATAAAAATGACACTATGAGTGCGGTAAGAAATATCGACTAGTGTATCCAAACTTTTGAGCAGCAGTGTACGTGTGTGCATCGATGCGTATACGCAAACGCGTATATGGGCGTAGAGGTAATATAGGAGAGCACCACCCGCGGGAATCGCCGTGACGACTGCACCGCGACTGCAGAGTGCTAAAACTCGTCCACGAAACCGGTACCCCTACACTCGCTCGTCCATTATACGTGTGTTGCTTGTCTCGCGACGGGTCTTCTCATCGCGCTCTCTACAACACGCCTTTTCACCAATTCCATTTACACCTTCGATCCTTCCCGCGATCTATGTATTCATACGTATACTTTTCAATATGCATTTCATGGAAGAAAAAAAACGATATACCCGACACGCCAACGCCAATTTCTTGAAACTATATTGCTATATGTCGATTCGGAAACGGATTTTTATAAACTTGAAGGATACCGTTGGACCCCGTCTCAATAAGGAGGTTGCCTATTTTTTGAAACGTGTTTAAAATTGTTCTCGTATACATAATACACCTCTAAGCGTTTGTTTCACGTATTTACATGCAGCAAATTCTTCAAAAGTCGCGATTTTATTCGTCCGTTTCAAAATTCGCGCCAAAACGCACAGACCTGTCATTTGACGGCGTGTGTCGTCATATTCTGCAAAATACGGGTCTCTAAACAAACACAATAACAAATATTTCAGAATTAATAAGTTCAAGCATGAATTCTAAATTATTTTCATCACCGTATCGCTGTCTTGAAGATCTGCAATTAAATCAAACAAAACAAGTTGTAAAACGAAACATAACCTCAAATATTTGTTCAATTTATTACAGAGTTTGTTATATTATTAATGCTATATACATTTTTTCTTGCACAAAAAACAATTCTTTAGGATATACTTACACGGAAGTCTCCACGTTTCTGAATTCTGCCGAGCAGAAGTCATGCGCTCTGATTCTTTGTCACGTCTGATTCTTTGTCACGTGACTTATGGATATTTTTTCACAATTTATTTATATGAATTTATCTACAATTTTCACTAAAATAATATAAAACCGGCACTTCCGAGCATTACTTTAATTACTAGGTGCGCAACTAAGCTTCCGGGTTTTGTTGGCTAATAAAAAATCGAAAATTTCAAGACAAATACAAAAAATGGTTCATTCCAAGTATTGTCTCTCGCTATTTACACATTTTTGCCATCTCTCTGGCAATACATAAATACCGCGACGACAAAAAGACGCGTCTTTGTACTGAAACCATTCGTCCAACCAATTTTGTACTGCATCGTAATTGGCCAAGTGTAGCCCACCTAAGCCATGCGCCATCTACCGGAACAAGTGATAGTCTGAAGGGGCCAGGTCTGGCGAATACGGCGGGTGCGGTAGCAGATCCCATTTCAGTGTTTTTATGGTGTCCTGGACCACGGTCTTACATACAGGTCTGGAAACGAAGCCAGATTTCAATGGAGTCGCGAGGCACCGTTACGAGCTTCACTTTTCATTCCGCTCGCCGTCACCGCCGTCGCTACTATCGGCGAGTACCTCCCACTCACGGTCTTCTGTGATCTCTCCCTTCGCCCCTTGCCTTGTCTTAGACCGTGCCCCGTGCCATTTATTACTCCATTTTTTTATGACAACATTCTCGATAACCTCTGTTTGCGTCAACGAGCATTTGTAGTTTGAAAAATATTCGTAAAGCTGGCGAAGGTGGACCGTTGTTTCAGGGCTTTCTAAACTGACGAACCAATAAATGTATTTGTATATTCAACATTCCATGTGTTGCGTATTTTTTTACTTTCGTCATCGAAAGAAACTCGGAATAAAATTTGAATAAAAATCCATTTCACTCGAAAAAGGTAAGTATTTTTATTTATTTTTATATTGGTCTTCTTCCAGGAATACAGGATCTTCCCCTTTTTACAAGCCCCACTTCTATTCTCTTCCACAATCCCCCGTCCTTATTCCACAATTCTTTCTCATCTACCTCTATTCCCCCTTCGCCCCCCACGAAAAAGGTAATGTGCATTTCGGATCATCGAGAAGAGTGAGAGAGACGGACGGAAGCTGTTCTGTCCTTGTCGCACACGTACACGCCGATAGCAATGCCACGTAGTGGCGAAAATTGGAAACAAACGTGGGTTCGTTAACGGTGCCTACCCCCACCACGGTCGTTTCCAGACCTGTATGTAAGACCGTGTCCTGGACGATGGAACAGCGATGGCACGGAGCGTTGTCGTGCTGCAATATCACACGTTCATGTCTCGTGTCCCATTCTGGCCGTTTTTCGAGCAATGCGTGGTTCAAATTGATTAGTTGTTGTCGGTAGCGATGCCCATTAACAGTTTCGCCCGGTTTCAGCAGCTCATAGTACACGATTCCTTTCAGGTCCCTCCAAACGCAGAGCATTGTTTTTTTCCGAAGCGATTTGTCCGTGCCGTCGATATTGACGCTTCGCCAAGTGAAAGCCACAATTTACCGCGTTTGGGATTCTCGAAATATATCCATTTTTCATCGCCAGTAACAATTCGATGCAGGAAACTCTTTATGTTCTGCCGCAAAAGCAACATTTCGAAGGTGGCTCTTCGATTTTCCATTTGTCTCTCAGTCAACTCATGCGGCACCCACTTTCCTTCCTTATGAATTTTTTCCATGGCGTGCAAACGTTTCGAAATACATTGCCGAGTCACATTTGATGCCTCGGCAAGTTGATTTTCTGTTTGAGTGTCATCTTCATCCAATAACGCTTGCAGATCGGCGTCCGCAAATGTTTGCGGTCTTCCCGAGCGCTCCTTGTCCCCAGTCTCGAAATCGCCACTTCTGAACCGCTTGAACCAATCTTCACACGTTGTTTTTGATGGTATATGTTCGCCGTACGCCTCCTCAAGTAACCGACGTGCTTTAGCTGCTGTTTTTTTTGTAGTTTGAAGCGGACAAGCAATGTTTCCCGCAAATGCTGTTTATTTGGCACCAACTTTGACATTTTTGAGGTTAGGAGAAAGGTCGTTGTGTTGCGATATTTGTTTATATTACGACCGGGTATTCTTAACAGACGTCCAAGCTATAACGACACTCAATTTCAGACCTGTACTCATGTAGGGTGATCGGTAGTGGCCAATGATTGGCCGATGCTCGACGCCAAGCTTGCCAACATTGGCACTCGAGCTTGGCCCGATCATCGACTGAGCCTTGGATGATAAGAGCGGCCCGATATTCGCAATCAATATTGGCTCTAGAATAGCTTATGATAATCGGCCGAGCATCGCGTAGGAGTTCATTCGAGAATCGGCCAATAATAAACCCCCTCAAGATTGCCATCATTGGCAATGGCCCGATTATCGACCGAGTCTTGGCGGATAATTGTGACCCAATATAGATCACCAAAATTGGTCCTGCACTGCCAAAAAAAAAAATTAATTATTTTTGTATTGTAATTCGTCATTACCTGGTCTTTCGAAATGATTAGTTCGAAGAAAATATTTCACCCATATGGGGCTCGAACCTTGAACTTCCCTATTCATAGCCAAACACGCTGCCCCTATGATACCGAGTGCTTGTAACATTTGAATCGCAGATGTGGCATAAGATACCAAATGGATTCTCATCATTATTTGTATCACATAAACTATATCAATTAGTTAATATCATTGTGGTAATTAGAGAGTGTTATCGAATGACATGTTACAGAATTTTCAAACCTAACCTATATATATATATATATAATTCCTCTCTCTCCACCTTCTCTACCCCCACAACCCGTTAATATGTGTGTTGCAATAAAGACAGACCATTAGTTCATTAGTTCAAGTTTAATTTGAATAAATAAATATATTTAAAATGAATAATTCCAATAATGGAATGCAATAGGAAAAATTTGATTTCACGAAAAATCTAGTTAATTCAAATAAAAAATAAATAAATAGAAGCGGTTAGTTAATATTAATAGAATTTTTCTGTCAGTGTAGGATGGTTCATAAAAATCGGCAGAATATCGCGTATGAGCTCGTTCGAGAATCGGTTAACAATGAGTGCATTGATTTGGTAGTATATTTGTTAAGAATAATGTCCAATGGACTCGTAAAAAGTATTTATCTCGTCTTTCAATGACTTCAACGCGAAACAATGAATCGTCAATATACGAATTGCGGTTCGATCGTGCGTTAATCGGCCGAACATTGGCCTCGTATCGGCAAAAACATGATTGGCGAGTCTATACTTCGCCAAACATCGACCTCGTACCGATAAGCCAATGATTAGAGAGCCTATATTTGGCCGAACATTGTCCTCGTATCGGCAAACCAATGATTGGCGAGTCTATACTTCGCCAAACATCGGCCTCATA
This sequence comes from Ophion obscuratus, assembly GCA_964007375.1. NCBI lineage: Eukaryota > Metazoa > Arthropoda > Insecta > Hymenoptera > Ichneumonidae > Ophion > Ophion obscuratus. The sequence goes on along the minus strand of OZ023313.1, from coordinate 68,301,867 downwards.
TCGATAAACCAATAATGAACAAGTCTATACTTGGCCGAACATTGGCCTCGTATTGGCAAACCAATAATTGGCCAGTCTATACTTCGCCAAACATCGGCCTCGTATCGACAAGCCAATGATTAGCGAGTCTACGTTTGGCCGAACATTGGCCGCGTATCGGCAAACCAATGATTGGCGGGTCTATACTTCGCCAAACATCGGCCTCGTATCGACCAGCCAATGATTAGCGAGTCAATACTCAGCCGAGCATTGGCGTACAATTGATTAATCGATCATCGTCCCGCCAACATTGGTCCAAGTATTGGCCGTCACGGTTCGGTTGGCGAAACCTACATGGGTATGCCGACTACATGTGTCGCTAGCGCCATCAACGTGTGAAACGCAGGAACTTAGTTGCGCACCTAGTATGAGCTATCACCTCCTAAAAATATTTTTTTCATTCTTGGTTACTGGAAACATCCGTATTACGTCTGCCTGAAGAAGCCTGAAAATTGGCGAAATCCGGAGGGCCGGTTTTAGGCTTTCCGAACTCGAGCTTTACGCGTTGAAATTTTCATAGCCGGATCCGTACTTTCTCAATAATTGTTACGAAAAGTAAACGAGACCAGTGCATCGGTCCTGCATTATCGCTCGTCCTCTCTATAAATTATGACAAGCGCGTGTCAAGCTCCCTTCGTCACGTACACGCCGTACGCGCCACTGCGACTAAAGCGACGAGCGCACACGTTAAATGCAGAGTCGTTTCGAACTGCATGGAGATAGGTGCGACGTGCCCGTATGCGCGTAAGCTTCTCCCCATTGTACAATGTAACATAGTGCTAAATATAGCTGGGGTTTCTTTCACGTTCGAGTCGGTTGGAAATTTCATCACGAATAAATTCGCCGTTGTGCACCCGAAATTGTATGATTGTCGCTCGGTGAAAAGTCGAGACCTCCTTTCGAGTCCACGATCTGACACGAAAAGAAATGTAGCTGAACGAGGTCGCGCGAACGAAGAATTCGGAAATTCAATCGTCCTGCGGGATTGCGGAGATTCGCAAGGGCCAACGCACATTCGAGACGTGGTAGAAGAGCTTGCTCTGTTGACCGCTCCCCTCTCATTTACGCCAGCTGGCGAACCTCGTACACACCGAGCGTCTTATGGAAAATCAATTTTCCCGATACACCTGCGACAACGTTCAACGTTTCGCTGCTTCCTGTTGCTCCCTCGGGAAAGGGTTTCTCCGATAGCCAAGCGAAACCTTTCCAACAATCACGCTTCAAGCAGCCAACATCGCTATAACCATACAAACAAATGGATTTTATACGCCTCTTGGATATCTCTAGTGGCGCGGCTTGGTGGCAGATTCAGGCAACTCGTGGACGTTCGACTGCGGTCAGCTGTGCGGTTTACGTATGAATTTCGTTAAAAAGGGCTCTGTGAAATAAAGAATAAATGCGCGATACGAGGTATTGTTGTTTTGGGGGGTGCAAAAATTTCCCATCTCAAAATCGGAAATTGACTTTTTTTTTCGTTTCCGAGACGAAATTGGAAAATCAATAAGAGAAATGAGTAGATAAAAGCTAAAAAAAGAATGTAAGTAATTATGATTTGACAATTTGATGCAAGAAACGTATTGAAAATCAGAGTTGGGCGTAATTCTATTTATAAATACGAATACGAATTTATTTACATCGTGATTTTCATGTGAATATAAATACAAATTTATTCATACTATTTTGTATTCACATGCATGCTTACAAATACAATTGTATTCACAAATATTCTGAACATACAAATAAATTCGCAGAAAAAAATGAGAATATTGACAAAAAATGTGAATATTTACAAAAATCCTGGGAATTAAAAAAAATCACATGAAAATCTGTGAATGCAAATGTATTCACAAAAAATTGTAAATACAAAAAAAATTATGAAATAAGTTGTGATTTTTTTTCGTATTTAAGACAAATTAAAATCAATTTCACAATGATTAGATTAAAATTTACACCGAAAGTGAGTTCTTACGTATTTTGAGAGAAAACATTGCGTGGAGGCAAATAAATATTTGCAAAAAAAGTTATGAGTTTCAAATATTACATTATAAATATGAAAAAATTCACAAAATGAGGTGTGAATTTTCTCAAGTTGAAGAATATTAAAATCGCATTCACGACAATTATATTAAAATTTACACCACAAGTGAGTCCTTACGTATTTTGAGAAAAAAACATTGTGTTGAACTCAACAAGTAAGAACTCCCTTTGGGTGTAAACTTTAATCTAATTATTGTGAATTTGATTTTAATTTGTCTTAAATACGAAAAAATTCACAACTTATATTGTGAATTTTTCGTATTTACAATTTTTTTGTAAATATATTTGCATTCACAGATTTTTATGTGAATTTTTTTTAATTCACAGGATTTTTTCTCATTATTCACATTTTTTGTGAATATTCACAATTTATTCTTTGAATTTATTTGTATGTTCAGAATATTTGTGAATACAATTGTATTTTTATGCATGCATGTGAATACAAATAAGTGAAGTATGAATAAATTTGTATTTATATTCACATGAAAATCACGATGTCAATAAATTCGTATTCGTATTTATAAATAGAATTACGCCCAACTCTGTTGAAAATATACAAACATTAGATTTTCTGTCACGTTTTATTCTTCTAGTACATCAGATAACAAGCCGTGGCAGCCAAATAAAAATACTCGAATCTGCAGTGCTCATTTTTTTTTTAACAGCCCAGCTTTTTTAGAGAATCACGTGCAAATGATGTTTTACCTAATTGTTTTTGATCTATGATATGAATATTGTTAATGCAACATTTCATGCTCATTCTGAGCAATGAAATGGTATTCACCAATAATGTATTACTCATTCAACATTCCATACTTATCCATAATAATGAAAAAAATCTGTCATTTGCGAATGCTGTTACATACTGAAATAAAAAATGCGGTTTACTAAATCTAATTTCAATGACCAATATACTTATTCCTTCGTTATTCATATTTCTTTGATAAGGAGATACATCTTCGTTTTCCATTTCTGTTTTGCATGTATGGTTGAAAAGTTGCAGCAAATATAATTTTGTTCATTATTATTCAACTATTAAATGATCTCATAATTAATGCATACCTCTACTTTTACGTCGTACGGTTTCTCATGGGCAATTCGTTCTCCACTAGCTGTATCATGGATTTCGACGACCTTGAACGTGGTGCCTTTGAAATTGTTTATGTCCTATACATTTTTAATTAATTGACAATCGTGTTATTAGTGATACGATAATCCTAAAAATTAAGACGTAGTAGAAACTATAATGAATTCGACAGAATATTTCATGTTTCATGTGCTTACTTATCTTTAGATTCAGATTATCCGCGAAAGAAATCTCCATAAATATTGTGGATGCCACACATGATAGCAGGACGGCTCATAATTGCACTGTAACAATTCCGTATTGCACTAAGTAAATAAATAATCCAAAACGTGCAGTGATTTGTATGCAAATCCTATGTTTACTGTTACGAAAAGAACGACCTCGAGTTGCCGCCGTCAGAGTTGCCAGACGTGCAGCGAGCGAAACTGCCGCCAGACGCCGCTTGTGTAGTCCAAAAACCGCGGGACTTTACGAAGGCCAAATCGCGCGATAAAAGCTCGCGTATAGCCCAAATGCGTGGTTTTGGTAGGTCACGAAGGAAAAGCGTCGATATAATTTAGAAATTGAATTATTTCTTGAATTATTTTTAAATCAAATATCTGTATTTTGTAGCAGGCTAAAACGATCACGTAAATTAACAAATACTTATTCCTTGAGATTACACTAGTACAAAAATCACCCAGTTTCAATCACAGTCTCATATATCATATATGAATAAGACTATTAAACTAAATGTCTTCACGTTCTCTAGAAATCTAAATCAACTATGTCCATCAGAGAAACATAAAATTCGTTTAGCAGGTTCTCTGCATTCGAAATTCGAATCTCTGGTACATCAATATTCTTTGGCACATTCTCTTGGGCAGGGACAGGGCCGAGTTACGGATCATCTGGATTCAATTTGAACTCAGCTTCCCTTGTCGGCTGAGAAGAGGACGCAGGGGTATATGAGTATATCGGGCTGAAGGAAAATGCTTTTTTATGTTGGTCGTTCGTTATGTATTTTTATTTTATGATGCGTAATTAATAAACAGTTTTTCTTTTTTACATTTGAATTTTACTTTTCCTCCAATTCATAATCGTAAATTCAAAATTCGTGTTGTCTGTGACCATGGATTCAAGTGGGACAATAATAGGCTTTTTGCGTCCATGACGCAATTTCATACAAACTTTAAATCACACCATGTGAATCACATAACAATGACTCGATGGCTGTATAATTGTATATTTTTATTTAAGATTTTAATAAATATGAATTCACTACGTTCAATTATTTATAGGTATAACATATTTTACTCTAAAACCCATAATGAAAGTTCGCTCCATAAAATAGGTGTTAACGATTGCGTTATCGACTTGGGTGCTCCTCTATTCTTCTATTTTGGCGCACACATACGTATAGTGTGTAAAAAAGCACTCGATTTTTGTACAATCGTTTTGTTAGCGTGCTGTATTATGTTATGTGATGATATGTTTCTTATGTGCTGAGTAAATACGTGATGATAATTTGTGACCGTAGTAAAGTGTGTGTATGTGTGTATTTCCTCACTCCCTGTAAAAATGTGCGGATGGTTTTGTTTGAAGCGAACTATGCAACTATAGACATGGTCTAAGAGCCCACAGAAAGCCATTTTATTTTCGCATATAGCCCAAATCGCGCTTTAGCGCGTTTCAAAAATTTGGTCCGCGAAATGGCCTCCCAAGATAGCCCAAATGGCGGTTTATAGCCTAATCGGGCAACTCCGGGCGCCGTTAACTGACAGACGGCGTTGTCGTCGCTTCGCCACGATATCCAAGAGGCGTATAACTACGAGGGTGGGGTGAAAAGTTTCCAGCCTGACCAAGAAAAACGATATTTAAAATTTTTTTTTGCTTTATTTTTCAACATAATCTCCATCAACACTGATACATTTCTCATAACGGTGTTCTAATTTAGTTATACCAGTTTTAAACGTAGATTCGTCAAGCTCCTCAAAATACTGCTCTACAGATTCGATAACTTCTTCGTTGCTCTTAAATCTTTTTCCGCCAAGCCATTTCTTGAGGTTAGGAAACAGGTAATAGTCGCTGGGGGCTAAGTCTGGAGAGTAGGGAGGATGCGGCATCAATTCACACTTCAATTCGTGGATTTTGGACATGGCAACAATCGACGAATGCGCTGGTGCGTTATCGTGATGAAACAAAACTTTTTTCTTCGCCAAATGAGGTCGTTTAATTTGCACCTCGTGCTACAAACGTTGCAATAACTCTGCGATATATAATTCCTCTCGCATCCCAAAAAACAGTAGCCATAACCTTGTTTACCGATAAAATTGTTTTTGCCTTCTTTGGGGTTGGTTCCCCTTTTCCAACCCACTGTTTTGACTGTTCTTTATTTTCAGGAGTGTAGTGGTGGACCCATGTCTCATCAACAGTTATGAATCGACGCAAAAATTCATTTCGATTACGCCTGTACAGCGCCAAATTGTCGGTAGAAATGGTTTTTCGAAGCAGTTTTTGGTCGAGCGTTAGCAAACGCGGCCCCCACCTTGCACACAGCTTTTCCATGTTGAAATGGTTGTGCACAATATTTCGCACACGTTCAGCTGACATCCTACAGGTCTCAGCTATCTCATGCACTTTCAACCTGCGGTCTTCCAACACTATTTTATGGATTTTTTCAATCATCTCTGAAGTTGTGATTTCAACGGGCTGTCCTGAGCGAGGCTCGTCAGAGGTGCTCACACGACCCATTTTAAGGGGGGATTGTCTTTTTTTTCGCAAAATTTACCGCTTTTTGGGAATTTTTTTGTGAAGCAAGTATACAACGGAAAACTTGTGAAACTTGGCATATAGTTTTATTGATCTGTTTACTACATACAAAAAATTTTTTAAACAATTTCATCAAAAAATCCGCCTCCCACTCCCCTCGACGCACGATGGTCCTTTTTTGATGGTGTGCACGATTTCTCAAAAACTATTCAACCGATTGCCTTCAAATTTGGACAGAATGCTCAGCTGACATCCTTTTATCGTTTGATGAAGCAAAAAAGCAATACGTTTAATAGTTTTTTATTTATAACAAAAAATCGATCAATTTTTTTCGAAAAATCGATACTTCAAGTTCAAAACGTCACCAAATCGTCAATTTTTTTTCCCCTTCATCGAACGATAGCTATATGTGTCTAAAGTAAAATGCTTTTTGGGTTTTTGTTGCAGGATGAACGTGAAGGCTGTAATCGTGCACACCATCAAAAAAGGACCATCGCGCGTCGAGGGGGGTGGGAGGCGGATTTTTGGATGAAATTGTTTAAAAATTTTTTTGTATGTAGTAAACAGATCAATAAAACTATATGCCAAGTTTCACAAGTTTTCCGTTGTATACTTTCTTCACAAAAAAATTCCCAAAAAGCGGTAAATTTTGCGAAAAAAAAAGACAATCCCCCCTTAAATTCAGAAACCCACTGCTTAATAGTTGAATATGATGGGGAGGAGTCTCCTAGTGCTGAATCCATCTCTTCTTTTATTTGTTTTGGTGTAAAACCTTTCAAATGGAAGTATTTGATGACAGCACGTTTTTCCAATTTTTCCATTTTTACGAAAACAACGAAAGCGTCTCGCGCAATGTGATCTCAAACGCAAACTAACGTAGCGATTGGGCTGAAACTGTACATACAAGCTCGGTAGGAATGGTACTGTAGGACGCCGCTCCAAAACTAGACCTAGTTGCACCATCTCTTGGTCAGGCCGGAAACTTTTCACCCTACCCTCGTATATTGTTGGTATTTTCACCAAAAAGACACGGATGAACTTGCCACGGACATCTTGCGGGAGATCGCCGCGGCTACTCGACATCATCCGTCGGTAAGGTAAAACGCTATCGATAAATATCCTTCATATTCAACTCCACAAGTGGTCATTTATTTTGTTGTCGATACATATATCCGTTTCTAGGCGTTGTTCTGGAAGGACGATGACGGAGAGTGCAATTGGTCGTTACGACTGTACAAAGCATAAAACGATCTATGCCGTCGAGGCTCCGTCGAGAGCCAGTTACCGGATTACATGCTCGAGACGCAATATTAAGCAAGACCTATTTCCACCGATTTCTCGATAAAGTTCCCTTCCCTTTTTTCTTCCTTTTTTTCTAGCATCTTCACCCGTACCCGTGCTGACATCTATTCCACCCTGCTTTGACCAAGCTGCTTCGAATTGACACGGGTTTGCCTCTTGTCCATCCACGTGAAGCAGCGTGTCGTTCGGTTATCCCATTTTTTGGCGCACAATTAGGTAATTAATCGTACTTTGATCAAACTTTTCATCGATATCAATTGGCGAGGGAGCGTTTGGAAAATTTTCAAATTCCTTATTTCGTACACGCTGGGCGCGCTCGGGATTACAATCGGAAAATCGTTCGGGGCACGCGATTCTTTTGTCTCAGCTGGGGATCGCGACACGTTTTTTTTTTTTGGCATCGCGGCCGAAACTCCTCGCTTCCTCCTCCACCTCTACGGCGAATAAATACTTGGAATAATCGAACGTTCGAAAAGGATCGCGTTTGTTTTTACAGCTTTCGTCCAACCGGTGTATTTGACACCCTCGTTTATTACGTAATTATTTTTCCCTCCCCGAATATTTGGCGTAAGGTTAAGCGAGCTGGTTTGTCACGTTGTTGTCGTCGATGCAGATAGAAAATGCCGTCCGACGCCAAGAAAAAGCAACAGCAGAAGAAGAAGGATGCCGCAAAAGCGAGGCAATCGGGCAAAAAGCCCGTCACCGTGGGAGGAAAATCCAACGAGGACGCAAAGGAGCAGAGTCCGGTGTCGGCGGACATTCCGAATGGCACCAATGGCACTGCGCTCAGCGAGGAGGGTGAGTTTCGGCGCACTTGTCGGACAAACGCTTATTCCCTCAAACTCACTAGGCGGCTTTGTTTTTTCTTTTCAAACTTTCAACTTTTGTCGTCGTCTTTCGGTCGTGACAATTGTCCACCGAAAGGTGCAAAAACATTTACGCCCACACCGCCTCTTCAAATTCTCTCTATTTTATTTTCGGAAGAATGACAATAATTGTACAGCCTTAAGGGGAGATATACACCTAGGAGCCCGGAAAAAAAGGTCATGATGTGAATTTTTTCAAGGAAAACTATTTGAATTTTCGGATTGAGGTTTTAATTATCTAAAAGTATGAGGCATTCCACGTCACTTCAGCCAGTAAAAAAAAAATCCACAAAAAATTTCGAAAAATCGAGTTACCCTATTGAAAAATAGTCACTGAGCCTCAAAATTTGCTAAAAATTTCTGGTGTTTTTTCTCGTTGATTACCATTTTTTACCATTTTTCCATTCAAATGGCTGTATCTTTGGCAGCATTTGACGTATTTACATTTGTAAAAAACAAAAATGTGCATCTTTTTCTAGCCTTCCAGCGAAAAATTAATCTAGATTTTATTGAGCAAGTCGAAAGTCCATTTCAGGGCAAAATATGCAAAAATATTTTTTTTCTCAAGGAAAGACACTCGTTATTTCATTTTTTTAAATTTCCCCGAATTGAATGCGAAATGAATACGTAAAACGGATTTTTGGTATTTTTTATATTATGGGATTCCTAAACACTGTAAAGTAACAGCTATTTTCATTTTCAAATGTTTTAAAAATATTAATAAAAAAAAAATGTTAATAAAAATAGCTGTTACTTTACGGTATTTAGGAATCCCATAATATAAAAAATACCAAAAATCCGTTTTCCGTATTCACAATTCAGGGAAATTTGAAAAAATAAAATAACGAGTGCTTTTCCTTGAGAATTTTTTTTTCTTCATATTTTGCCCTGAAACGGACGTCCGACTTGCTCAATAAAATCGAAATTAATTTTTCTATGGAAGGCTGGAAAAAGACGCACATTTTTGTTTTTTACGAATGTAATTACGTCAAATCCTGCCAAAGATACAGCCATTTGAATGGAAAAATGTTAAAAAATGGTAATCAACGAGAAAAGACAAAATTTTTAAAAATTTCGACACTCGGTGAATGTTTTTCAATAAAGTAACTCGATTTTTCAAAAATTTTTGTGGATTATTTTTGTACTGGCTGAAGTGACGTGGAATGCCTCATATACAGTCAAAAAAATGTTTAATTTTCTTTATTTAAAAATATCAAAAATATACAAGGATATTGTATGATCCTTGGAGCGTCGTAAAACATCTGCATATACGGTACCCACTGGCATTCCTTCAAAAATCATCTGAAAAAAAAAAAAACCAAAAAGATTATTAAATAAGATACTATAATCTAGTACTTGTTATCGCCGATTTTGAAAATATCGATTTATGACAAAATGGCGGACGTTTGAACATAAATAGTGATTTTTGGGCCAAAAATTGGTTATTATTTTGCCTATAAAACAAAAACTAAGTAACGGAAAAAAAAATCCTATGACAAGTACTGGATAATGGTGTACGAGGGTGGGGTGAAAAGTTTCCGGCCTGACCAAGAAAAACGATGTTCTAAAATTTTGTTTGCTTTATTTTTCAACATAATCTCCATCAACACTGATACATTTCTCATAACGGTGTTCTAATTTAGTTATACCAGTTTTAAACGTAGATTCGTCAAGCTCCTCAAAATACTGATTTACAGCTTCGATAACTTCTTCGTTGCTCTTAAGGGGTAAGGCCACTGTAACGGCCCAAAAAAAAGGTTTTTTCACTAATTTTTTGCTCCCGAAATTGAAGGTATTTGAAAAAAAACTTTTAATGGTGTTATCGGGCATACATTAAACTTTATTATAAAATTTTTTTACAGTAAAAAAAAAACAAAATGGCGGTTCCACAGCTATCTTCCCGGGACATGTTTTGCTTCCAGGGCTCCGCGGCACGCAGCACCACTGGTGCACTTTTGAATCTAGAACAAAAAAAAAACCATTAATCTAGAGGGCTATAGCTAGAGAATGTCGATCGGATTTTAAAAAGTATCAATTTTTGTGGATTTGGCGTGCGTTTGAAAAAAAAAATTGATTTTTGACGAAAAAAACGGCAAGTCTTTTGTTAATAAAAAATCAATAAATAAAGTTCTTGAAAATTCCGATCGACATTCTCAAGATAATGTAAATGTTCACATCTGGTTAAAATTTCAAGTAAAAAAAATGAAAATTGTTCGAGTTATGCTGCGTGCCATTTTGAAAAACCATGTTTCGAGAAAAACGCGTTTAAAGTTTTGCGAATAGTTTTTTATTGGAAAAAATTTAAAAAAGAAGTTAAAAGGATTTAAACTATTTTTAAACTAGAGGGTTTAAACTATTTTTTAAGCCAATAAAAAAAAATCGATTTTTCAAAAAATTTACAGTGGCCTTACCCCTTAAATCTTTTTCCGCCAAGCCATTTTTTGAGGTTAGGAACCAGGTAATAGTCGCTGGGGGCTAAGTCTGGAGAGTAGGGAGGATGCGGCATCAATTCAAACTTTAATTCGTGGATTTTGGACATGGCAACAATCGACGAATGCACTGGTGCGTTATCGTGATGAAGCCAAACTTTTTTCTTCGCCAAATGAGGTCGTTTAATTTGCACCTCGTGCTTCAAACGTTGCAATAACTCGGCGTAGTATTGACCAGTGATAGTCTTACCCTTTTCAAGGTAATCAATGTATATAATTCCTCTCGCATCCCAAAAGACAGTAGCCATAACCTTGTCTGCCGATAAAATTGTTTTTGCCTTCTTTGGGGTTGGTTCCCCTTTTCCAACCCACTGTTTTGACTGTTCTTTATTTTCAGGAGTATAGTGGTGGACCCATGTCTCATCAACAGTTATGAATCGACGCAAAAATTCGTTTCGATTACGCCTATACAGCGCCAAATTGTCGGTAGAAATGGTTTTTCGAAGCAGTTTTTGGTCGAGCATTAGCAAACGCGGCACCCACCTTCCACACAGCTTTTCCATGTTCAAATGGTTGTGCAAAATATTTCGCACACGTTCAGCTGACATTCTACAGGTCTCAGCTATCTCATGCACTTTCAACCTGCGGTCTTCCAACACTATTTTATGGATTTTTTCAATCATCTCTGAAGTTGTGACTTCAACGGGCCGTCCTGAGCGAGGCTCGTGAGAGGTGCTCACACGACCCATTTTAAATTCAGAAACCCACTGCTTAATAGCTGAATATGATGGGGAGGAGTCTCCTAGTGCTGAATCCATCTCTTCTTTTATTTGTTTTGGTGTAAAACCTTTCAAATGGAAGTATTTGATGACAGCACGTTTTTCCAATTTTTCCATTTTTACGAAAACAACGGAAGCGTCTCGCGCAGTGGGCTCTCAAACGCAAACTAACGTAGCGATTGGGCTGAAACTGTACATACAAGCTTGGTAGGAATGGTACTGTAGGACGCCGCTCCAAAACTAGACCTAGTGGCACCATCTCTTGGTCAGGCCGGAAACTTTTCACCCCACCCTCGTATAGAATAACCACAAAAAACCTCATGCCAATCGGTTCATTGGTTGTTGAATTTGAATTGAGAAATTTTGGGTACCGATTTGAAAAACGTGGTTTTGAGAAAAACGCGTTTGAAAATTTGGGAACGAATAAATCATGAAATTTGTCAAATTACATGGAATCATCGATACCAGGCCCATGGTGTAGGTCTTCTACGGTCGACGGAATGTTCATAGCTTCCAAATCCTCGACCTCGACCATCTAGGTGTATGTCCATCCTTAAAAGAACTTGTAGACGGCCAAATAAGGGCATAGGGCGGGGCTTGACGTCTTTTCGTTTGAATTTTCTTTCAGAGGCTCTGTGCATGAAGCTCGAATCGGACGCCAGGCTGAACGCCGAAGCTCGAGCTTGTACGGGGGCTCTCGCGTCGCATCCTCGCAGTCGCGACATAAAAATATCAAACTTTTCGATAACGTTTCACGGCTGCGAGTTGCTGCAGGACACTATGCTCGAGTTGAATTGCGGCAGACGCTACGGTTTGTTAGGCTTGAACGGCTCGGGAAAATCGACTCTCCTCTCGGTGGTGGGTAATCGCGAGGTCCCGATACCCGACGCCATCGATATCTTTCACCTGACGAGGGAGATGCCGGCGAGCAACAAAACGGCTCTCGAATGCGTCATGGAAGTCGACGAGGAGCGGATACGCCTGGAGAAGCTTGCCGAAGAACTGGTCGATTGCGGCGAAGAAGATGCCCAGGTAAATAATTGAATGTTGCGCTTGCGCAGATGAGCCCCGTGTGTAGAATTTGGCCAAAGAACAACTCGCGACGATTGGATGACACAATCGCGTTGTTTCGGTATTCAGGAACAATTGATGGACGTGTACGAGCGTCTTGATGACATGTCCGCCGATACCGCCGAAGCGCGCGCAGCGGGCATTCTTCACGGTCTCGGCTTCACGGCGAAGATGCAAAAAACCCCGACGAAAGATTTCTCGGGTGGATGGCGCATGAGAATCGCTCTCGCGCGTGCCCTCTACGTCAAGCCGCATCTCCTCTTGCTCGACGAACCCACCAATCATCTCGATCTCGATGCTTGCGTCTGGCTCGAGGAAGAGCTCAAAACGTACAAAAGAATTCTCGTTATAATATCTCACTCGCAGGATTTCCTCAATGGCATTTGTACGAATATCATTCACGTCAACAAGAGGCAGCTCAAGTATTACACCGGCAACTACGAAGCGTTCGGAAAGACGAGGTAGTAAATATCGCATGTCGCGAAGCGAAGAGAGCGTGAAAATTACTAGTGTCGCACGATTCGAACGTCATTTTTTTTTTTTTTTCATCCCCGTAGAATGGAGCTTCTGGAGAATCAAGCCAAGCAGTACAACTGGGAGCAAGATCAGATATCCCATATGAAGAATTACATTGCTCGTTTCGGCCACGGCTCGGCCAAGCTGGCGCGGCAGGCTCAATCGAAGGAGAAAACTCTTGCGAAAATGGTCGCTCAGGGACTTACGGAAAAAGTCACGAGCGACAAAGTTCTCAACTTTTACTTTCCGTCGTGCGGGGGCATACCGCCACCGGTAATTATGGTGCAAAACGTCAGCTTCCGGTACAACGACGATGCCCCGTGGATTTACAGGGATCTCGAGTTCGGCATCGATCTCGATACGAGGCTCGCCCTCGTCGGTCCCAACGGAGCTGGCAAGAGTACCCTCCTCAAACTCCTCTACGGAGAGGTAAAACTTTTATTCGCAGCCAAACTAATAATGATGTTGCCTGTTTTTGGAAAAGTATTTTAAATTCAACATATACGTAATTTACCTCTAAATGTTTGTTTCACGTATTTTCATGCAGCAAATTCTTCAAAAATCGCGATTTTGCTAAATCGCGATCTAAAAAAAAATACCCGAGTTTTTCGGGTATTCGTGATAGGGCGGGTATACTCGAACTTCATCGAGTACTCGTCTCGCATCGGGTACTCGATAAGTCGTGTTGCCGGAACAAAATTTCGTTTCATGGTATAGATAGCGCCACGGAAACGTACCAAAACGGACCAGACTCCAGCTTTATGTTCTCTACCCTTCGCCGATAGGTTGGAGTTCATGAGAAATACAAATAATTTATTTAATAATTTTAGTATTTTTGTTATGTATATATTTACAATTTTTTTCCGGCAAACTTCTTTTAAGACACTCGCATTTCAGGAAATATCGAGATATTTGAATGTCGAAAAACTGAATAAAAGCAAAATTCTTCGTCGAATTTTCATTAATTCTGTCTAGTGCCAACTGGTAATTTCGGCGATTCATTCTTCTTAACCCATTAACGCCCAAGAATCGCGATTTTTTCCTTCATTTTCAAGCCAGATTTTTATTATCCAAAAAAAAATCATAAAAAATGAAGAGATACGTTTCCTAGTATTTTCGGGGGTGCTCTTTCAGAATCTGGGGTCAAAGTCGGGTTTTGTCCATTAGGAAAAAAAATATGGCGGGTTTTAAGCAAAAAAAAACAGGAAAAATCGATGACACTTTTTTTTCAAACATTTTTTTTCACCTCGAAGCCTTTGAAAAGTCCGGTTTTTTTTTCAACCATGGGTGCATAGAATAGTGACGATTGAACAATCAATTTTTTAAATTCGTCGTTGTCAACATTTTCACCCCCAAAATGGCGCTTTTCACCCCCTGAGTGACACGAAAAATTTCACGCTCGGTGTCCCAAATGAAAAGTAGTTGGACGAAAATTGGTACTCGGAGGTTTTTGAGGTCGCTGATTACGATTCTGCTCTCAAAATTCCGAAATTAAAAATGGCGGATCCAATATGGCGGACACAAATGCAAAAGTTCATTTGAATTGGATAAAACGTGGCACTCGGGGGTTTTCGAGGTCGCTGATTATGATTCTGCTCTCAAAATTCCGAAATAAAAAATGGCGGATCCAATATGGCGGACACAAATGCAAAAGTTCATTTGGATTGGATAAAACATGGCACTCGGGGGTTTTCGAGGTCGCTGATTATGATTTTGCTCTCAAAATTCCGAAATAAAAAATGGCGGATCCAATATGGCGGACACAAATGCAAAAGTTTATTTGAATTGGATAAAACGTGGCACTCGGAGGTTTTCGAGGTCGCTGATTATGATTCTGCTCTCAAAATTTGAAAGCCTTTGGGTATTTATATACCTGAAAATACCAGGTATTTAAATACCCAAAGGCTTTCGAATTTTGAGAGCAGAAATATAATAAGCGACCTAGAAAACCCTCGAGTGCCACGTTTTATCCAAATCAAATGAACTTTTGCATTTGTGTCCACCATATTGGATCCGCCATTTTTAATTTCAGAATTTTGAGAGCAGAATCATAATCAGCGACCTCGAAAACCCCCGAGTGTCACGTTTTATCCAATTCAAATGAACTTTTGCATTTGTGTCCGCCATATTGGATCCGCCATTTTGAATTTCGGAATGTTGAGAGCAAAATCATAATCAGCGACTTCGAAAACCCCCGAGTGCCACGTTTTATCCAATTCAAATGAACTTTTGCATTTGTGTCCGCCATATTGGATCCGCCATTTTGAATTTCGGAATTTTGAGAGCAAAATCATAATCAGCGGCCTCGAAAACCCCCGAGTGCCACGTTTTATCCAATTCAAATGAACTTTTGCATTTGTGTCCGCCATATTGGATCCGCCATTTTTAATTTCGGAATTTTGAGAGCAGAATCATAATCAGCGACCTCGAAAACCCCCGAGTGCCACGTTTTATCCAATTCAAATGAACTTTTGCATTTGTATCCGCCATATTGGATCCGCCATTTTTTATTTTGGAATTTTGAGAGTAGAATCATAATCAGCGACCTCGAAAACCCCCGAGTGCCACGTTTTATCCAATTCAAATGAACTTTTGCATTTGTGTCCGCCATATTGGATCGGCCATTTTGAATTTCGGAATTTTGAGAACAGAATCGTAATCAGCGACCTCAAAAACCTCTGAGTACCAATTTTCGTCCAAATCCAACTACTTTTCATTTGGGACACCGAGCGTAACATTTTTCGTGTCACTCAGGGGGTGAAAAGCACCATTTTGGGGGTGAAAATGTTGACAACGATGAATTAAAAAAATGTATTGTTCAATCGTCACTATTCTATGCACCCATGGTTGAAAAAAAACCGGACTTTTCAACGGCTTCGAGGTAAAAAAAAATTTTGAAAAAAAAGTGTCATCGATTTTTTGTTTGTTTAAAAGCCGCCATATTTTTTTTCCTAATGGACAAAACCCGATTTTGAACTCAGATTCTGAAAGAGCACCCTCGAAAATAGTAGGGAACGTATCTCTTCATTTTTTATGATTTTTTTTATATAATAAAAATCTGGCTTGAAAATGAAGGAAAAAATCGCGATTCTTGGGCGTTAATGGGTTAATTTAATTTTTTGTCATTTTTAAATTTTTTTCCAGGTAAAACTTGTTCTTCAAACGCTTATATCTCTGAAACTAATCAAGATATTTTCAATTTCAAAATGTCAAATGGAAACAACATTCTTCTCGCTTCGAATAAACGCAAGACGTTGAATCTTGGTCTTTTTGGGTTTTTTCTCCATTTAGAAGCCACGTTAAAAAATTGAAAACTTTAAGGCGTTCGCCGGAACAGAAGATATTTATTGTACATTTTTTCCTTTCGCACACTTTTTAGTGATGCCAAAACGCAACTTTCCCGCGCTATTACGATGCGATCCGCCAAAAGTGACCGTTTTTCACTCCACCCTAACAGACACACACACACTCGCACGTACGTACACACACAGACACACAGGATAGAAAAGTGAGGCGAAAAAAGATTTTTTACAGTATTATCATTTATTCGTTTTATCGCCTTCGAGTTTTCGTTTTCTCCCATTACTTGGGAGAAACCTAAATAAAAAATAAAAATTAATATAATAGATACGGATCTCCGAGTTGGTTGCGAATATTTGAAGTTTAAGAGTACTCGGCGTTTACGAGTACCAAAAATTTAAGAGTACCCGATTACCAAATTCGGGTATCCGATAGTGGCGGGCAATGCAAAAACGTAACCCGTCGGGTACCCGCACACCTCTACTATATACATTTCGTCTTGCACAAATAACAATTCTTCAGGGTATACTTACATGGAAGTCTCCACCTTTCTGAATACTGCCGAGCAGAAGTCGTTGTGTTTCGTAAAGAAATTGGCCACCATTACGCAGTCAATGCTAATCAAATTCGAACTATTTTCCTTCACGAATCCAGTCTCCCTTATTACAGTTCGAGTAGAATTCAAAATCAATCGAGAAATCTCACAAATTGTATTTTAAGAGGTAAGGCCACTGTAACGGCCCAAAAAAAAAGGTTTTTTCACTAATTTTTTGCTCCCGAAATTGAAGGTATTTGAAAAAAAACTTTTAATGGTGTTATCGGGCATACATTAAACTTTATTATAAAATTTTTTTACAGTAAAAAAAAACAAAATGGCGGTTCCACAGTTATCTTCCCGGGACATGTTTTGCTTCCAGGGCTCCGCGGCACGCAGCACCACTGGTGCACTTTTGAATCTAGAAAAAAAAAAACCATTAATCTAGAGGGCTATAGCTAGAGAATGTCGATCGGATTTTAAAAAGTATCAATTTTTGTGGATTTGGCGTGCGTTTGAAAAAAAAAATTGATTTTTGACGAAAAAAACGGCAAGTTTTTTGTTAATAAAAAATCAATAAATAAAGTTCTTGAAAATTCCGATCGACATTCTCAAGATAATGTAAATGTTCACATCTGGTTAAAATTTCAAGTAAAAAAAATGAAAATTGTTCGAGTTATGCTGCGTGCCATTTTGAAAAACCATGTTTCGAGAAAAACGAGTTTAAAGTTTTGCGAATAGTTTGTTTGGGTTTGTTTGGGTCGCACAGGACCTTTTTTTTCTTATTCTAGAGGGTTTAAACTATTTTTTAAGCCAATAAAAAAAATCTATTTTTCAAAAAATTTACAGTGGCCTTACCCCTTAAGGGAGACTTTGTCCTTGGAGTGCCATATTTCAGGTGTTTACATTTTATTTTTTTTAAAGGAAACGAGTAAAGCTTTTTGAGTGCGGTTTTTTTTCTTGCTTTTATTCATGATATACAGAACGTTGAAAAAAAATTTTTTTGAAAAAAAAAACCAAAATGGCGGCCGTTGCAGCTCCGCGAAAACAGGTCCTCAAATCGCGGGAGGTAAACGGCTGACATCACTGCCCCCTCTTTGTTGATCTGAAACACAAATTCAAAGCATATTATCAATCTGTGACCCTTTGGTCATGGAATGACGGATGGGTTTTTCGTTTAGTACAAATTTCGGAAAATGGCGGCAATTTAAAAAAAAATCGAATTTTTGCGTTTTTTCGCATAAAAAGATAAATAATAAATGCAAAAACGTATCTATCGAAAAAACGATCCGTCATTCCGTGAAGACATATTTTCTGAGTATGCTCTCCAAATTTCAGGTCGATATGTTAATTACAGCGGTCAGGAGAACGTCAGCCATTTTAAAAAACGTGTTTTCGAGAAAAACGCGTTTAAAGTTTTGTAACGTGTTTACACAAATGTGTTTATGATTACCGCTAATCGGCATTGCCTGCTCCATAGAGGCATCCCTCCTCTTCTTCTAGCTGCTCATGTTGAGCCGCTAAAATATTTTTGAAAATTTCAAGGACAAGGTCTCCCTTAAGACAATGCCGAGTAAAAGCAGTATGCGTAGAGCGTTGACTCCATCGTGTTTTTCAACGCGTGACGTCATGCGCTCTGATCGGTGTTCTTTGTCACGTGACATGGATATTTTTTTACAATTTATTTATATGAATTTATCTACAATTTTCACTAAAATAAAATCGGCACTTCCGAGCATTACTTTAAGGCGTTACCCCCACTTGTAGCGCAAAAAAAGGCCTTTTTCATGAATTTTTTTTCAAAGAAAACTACAAAACTTTTTCAATCGATCAATATACCATCTTAAAGAACACATCCTGAAGAACTTTCAGTAATTTTTTTATTGAAAAATATTACATTTTTTAGTGGCAAATGGCCGTCAATGAAATAATGTTTTTACATACACGGTTTGCGGTGACCAATATTGCGGCGAAGTGGATGATCTGAACAAAAAAAATGCGGTTGGATTTAGTCAAATATAAGTATAAACTAGTCTTTAATCGAAGGATTTTAAAAAATATTCATTTTTCACAAAATGGCGGACAGTCAAAGTTAATGGTTCGATTTTAACGAAAAAAAAAATCGAACGATTAAAGACTACATTTTTATGTATTAAATAAGCCTGCAAAATTTCAAGAAGATCGGTTCATTAGTGTTCGAGTAATCTTGGTCACCGACTTTAGAAATGACATTTTGAGAAAAACGCGTTTAAAGTTTCAATTAGCCGGTCGTTTACACAACGGATTCTTCTCTTTCAACGCTCATATCTCAGTCAATTTTGTTCGGATGGACCTGAAATTTTCAAGACATATTCTCAGATACTTATACTTCAAAAAAATGCAATAAAAAAAATCGATTTTTTTCAAAATCGCAAGTGGGGGTAACCCCTTAATTATAAGCTATCACCTCGTGAAAAATTTATTTTCATTGGTTACTGGAAACATCCCTAATCGAGGCTTTTTCTAATCCTTTTTTTGTGCTCATCTCTGTTGTTTTCTGCTCAAACACAGTTGGTACCATCGAGCGGTATGATTCGTAAGAACAGCCATCTTCGAATCGCTAGATATCATCAGCATCTTCACGAGCTTCTCGATCTCGATGTTTCCCCGCTCGATTATATGATGAAAGCTTTTCCAGCGGTGAAGGAACGCGAGGAGATGCGCAAGATTATCGGTCGTTACGGTTTGACGGGCCGTCAACAGGTAACCTCGCGTTTTGTCCATTCGGGAGAAAAATATAAACGAATAAGGAAAAAAAAGCAACGTTCGTTTCGTGAAACCGGGCCACGCTTCTTCTTTGGCAGGTCTGTCCGATTCGCCAATTGTCCGACGGCCAACGTTGCCGCGTCGTATTCGCCTGGTTGGCTTGGCAAGTGCCCCACTTGTTACTCCTCGACGAACCTACCAATCATCTTGATATGGAAACTATCGACGCTCTTGCCGACGCTATAAACGACTTTGACGGAGGAATGGTTCTTGTCTCTCACGACTTTAGACTCATCAATCAGGTTTGTTGGATCAATGGCTATACGAAGGAAAAAAAAAACGTTTTGCCATGCGGCCTACGGCGACGAAAAACATTCGTCTTGAACGTGTTCTTTTTGTGTTTCATCGACTCAGGTGGCCGAGGAAATTTGGGTATGCGAGAATGAAACAGTGACAAAATGGCAAGGCGGCATTCTCGACTACAAGGAACACTTGAAATCCAAGATTTTGAAGGACAACCAAAAGCGTCAAAAGGACATCATTAATCGGGCAACATAATTGGGATATTTATATTTTTAGACTCGAATGGAAAAGAAGAAAAAATAACGAAAGACCCCTCCTCCCAAACTTCTCTTTGTTCCATCGCGCGTTCTCTCTCTCTCTCTCTCTCTCTCTCTCTCTCTCTCTCTCCCCACTCTCCTCCGTTTTAGGAAATATTATAAATATCGAACGATGAGCTACGCGTCTTGTCGGTCACCAATCGTTATTTGCGCTGCTGTGCTAGCGTTTACCGTGGTGACACGCAGCCCAAGTAGTTAATTTATTTAAACGAAACAATCCGGAATTTTAGGATAGATCAGTTTGTGGTGATTAACGAAAGAGAATAAAAATCAAGGCGTTTCGGACGCTCGGGTGAATGAAATTTTGGAAAATCGATATTCACATATACGAATGATGCGTGTACGATGACAAAGTTATATTATGGAGTAACGAAAAGAAGAGAAAAAAAAGCGATTTCCGACGTGAGCTGTTTTTATTCGCGTACGCTGGGCTTCGTTAAAAAGATCTTACGCTCCGTATATGTCGTAGTTTGGTTTTTATTATTTTCTCTGAAGGATAATAACATTTTGTAGAACGATCACGAGGTATTATAAGAGATCCTAATTTACATAAAATATATAGATGTAATTGTAATACTTGTATGCATATATACACTCACACCAGCGGCGAAATTGAGTAATGGTAATATTTCATGTTGGCGACTTTGGAAGACTTTCGCGATTGAGGTAATAGCGCAATTAGCAATTACCAAAAAGTGGCGAAAAATAAAATTTGACACTTCGGAGAGAAAAGTCTTGATACATTGCTCATTGCGTGTGAAACGAATGGTAAATGTTTACAGCATAACCCCCACCTCGCAGGGGGATTTATAGAAAATGACCCCCTGGACACGATGGTGAAGAGACATCGCGGCGGTCACGCCCCCCATAAAAAGTTACGGGGTTTTGAAGTTTGAAAAAATGCGTCGCAGATTAGCGGACCCGGCAGTATTACGATATCTGTGGCCCCAAGTTTTGGTCATGCAGTCTTCATATTTGGCCCAAAATAAGACTTTTTTCAAGAATACAAAAAATCGAAATTCGGCTTTTAAGGGGGTGAAACAGGGGGTTGAAAGTCGAAGCATTATATTATGTTTGTGGTTCCCAATTTTGACCATGCAGCGGCCATATTCGATAGGAAATGCGACTTTTGTGTGTGTGGAATCGTTGGGTGGGTCTGGAGCACCTTCGATGTGTGTGTGGAATCGTTGGGTGGGTCTGGAGCACCTTCGATGTGTGTGTGGAATCGTTGGGTGGGTCTGGAGCACCTTCGATGTGTGTGTGGAATCGTTGGGTGGGTTTGGAGCACCTTCGATGTGTGTGTGGAATCGTTGGGTGGGTCTGGAGCACCTTCGATGTGTGTGTGGAATCGTTGGGTGGGTTTGGAGCACCTTCGATGTGTGTGTGGAATCGTTGGGTGGGTCTGGAGCACCTTCGATGTGTGTGTGTGTGGAATCGTTGGGTGGGCACGATTACGATGCCCACCCAATCAAAATAATACAACCTACTTTTGTTGTATTATTGACAAAGAACAATGATGCAATCACCCTTCTGGGAAGCTGAATTTCAGAGGATTTGACGAAAAAATATAATGTTTAACAACGTTCCAAGCTCCCGTTTATCCCGTTACAAATCGTGTTTCAATGAACTACCTAACTCTTTGAAAATTACTTGTTTTCTAGAATGTTTACGCCGAATTCTAAAGAAATCTACCCAAAAAATACTCCGCCTCATTAAAAATTTAAAACCTCTGTTTCACCCCCTTAAAAGCCGAATTTCGATTTTTTGTATTCTTGAAAAAAGTCTTATTTTGGGCCAAATATAAAGACTGCATGGCCAAAACTTGGGGCCACAGATATCGTAATATCCCCGCGGACCCGAAGACCGAAGATTTAAAATCTAATTTTTTTGTGATAATTTTATGAATATGAGATTTTAAATTAATAAAAATAACACACACACACACACACACATATGCACTCTGGAAGTGGGAGACAGGGGGATTTGTCAAAAAAGCTCTCCTGAGCACGATGCCGAAGAAAAAACGGCGTGGTCACTTCCCTCTCCCGCCCCCTGCCCTCGTGGAAAGCTTGTCAAAATTCATCATTTCAAAGACGAGACTGGAAATCGGCGAAAATGGTGTCTGTGTGTTTTTGCCTCGGATGTATGTGTGTGTGTTGTTGTTGTGATTGGTATTTCCGTTTCTACGAATGTATTACAGGTACTCGAACCGAGGTAAGGTACCGAAGGGGGCTGGGGCTTATTTTGTAAACATTTACCACACGAATTCCTAATGTTCACTCTAAAGTAACAACGGGTCCCATAGTGTAACTATCGAATAGTACGAAAACGCGCTCGCTGCATTATCGAATGGTTCACAATTAAATATAATTGTATCGGGAAACCTATAACGCAATAGACGAATGAGGTTTTTTTTTCGGTAATTATGCATAATCGGAACACCACCTTAATTTCAATATTTTTTTTGCCTAACCTGCTATAATTCGTCACCGTTAAGGGAGACTTTGTCCTTTGTGCCCAGCGGGAGATGTTAGCGGCTCAACATGAGCAGCTAGAAGAAGAGGAGGGATGCCTCTATGGAGCAGGCATTGCCGATTAGCAGTAATTATAAACACATTTGTGTAAACACGTTACAAAACTTTAAATGCGTTTTTCTCGAAAACACGTTTTTAAAAATGGCTGACATTCTCCTGACCGCTGTAATTAACATATCGACCTGAAATTTGGAGAGCATACGCAGAAAACACGTCTTCACGGAATGACGGATCGTTTTTTCGATAGATACATTTTTGCATTTATTATTTATCTTTTTATGCGAAAAAAAAACGCGAAAATTCGATTTTTTAAAAATCGCCGCTATTTTCCGAAATTTGTACTAAACGAAAAACCCATCCGTCATTCCATGACCAAAGGGTCACAGATTGATAATATGCTTTGAATTTGTGTTTCAGATCAACAAAGAGGGGGCAGTGACGTCAGCCGTTTACCTCCCGCGATTTGAGGACCTGTTTTCGCGGAGCTGCAACGGCCGCCACTTTGGTTTTTTTTTTTAAATTTTTAACGTTCTGTATATCATGAATAAAATCAAGAAAAAAACCGCACTCGAAAAGCTTTACTCGTTTCCTTAAAAAAAAAACAAAACGTAAACACCTGAAATATGGCACTCCAAGGACAAAGTCTCCCTTAATGATAATTTGTGCGGGGCAGACTGACATTTTTCATTAATTACATAAGTTATGGGAACCTTGAAGTTTTCGGAAACGCGCGGTGTCCGGAATTCCATTACGTGTCAGAGGGTATGACCACGAATAGAGCACACACACACACCCAGCAGTTTTTCACACGCTATGCAGGTGAAAAACTGCTGTGTGTGTGTTTGGGTTTGTTTGGATTCTGTGTGTTTGTGTGTTTGGGTTTGTTTGGGTTACGTGTGCTGTGTGTGTGTTTGGGTATTCGGGAAGGCTTTTTCTATGAAACCCCAACCCCCATCCCCAACATAGGCGTTGAAACGTTGGAAAATGCCCCATCTCATCACGTGTATCCGGGAACTTCAAAACTCCAGAATTTATGGAATTAATAGAAAATGTCAGCCTCCCCCAACGTAATATCACTTACTATAATGGAATCAACAACTTCATGGCGAAAAAAAAAAACGCCATCGAAATTAGGGCGGTGCCACGATTATGCATAATTACCTTTTTTTTTCTTCTTCATTATTCAACAATCGACAAATCGATGACGAATATAGACATTATTTTGTCATTGGTTGTTGTCTAATTATTTTGGGTATAAAAATTTGTCAAAATAGTATCAAAGTGTAACAAAGCGCACTTATCAGTGGTGCGCACAGTAGCGTGGCAGACTTCGAGCGGAAGATCAGCCCATTTGGGAAAAGGACAGTGAATTAAAAAATACCGAAGTAAATGGGCGGAGGGATTAGGCCGAAGATAATCAGACGGGAGTAGATGCTGGAAGGCTCGAGGCGGCTTCCTGAGCGAGGGCGGCGTTTCGGAGCACCAACAAATGCGAATCCATGTCCTGCAGTGCTTGATCTATGAAGGCCAACTTTCTCACGTGATTCTTGGAAACGCCGTGCTTGGTTACGAGGGCCAGATGGGTAACCGCCAAGACGAGAGCGGCGACGCGAGCCTCGAGCAGACGAGCGTCCAACGGTGGATACAAGCTCCGTACGACGTCGTCGACTCGCGGTGGTATTCTCCGAGCTACCTAAAGTCCCGGCAGGGCGCGCGTGATTAGTCGTGGATAGAAAATATTCTCGGTTAAGGGGTTAGGCCACGGTAGAATTTTCAAAAAAATCAATTTTTTTTCGCTCAAACGGTGGTTTATCATCATAAGAATAAGTTTCTATTCGATTTGTAGCAAGAACATTTTTTTTCACCGACTTTGAGCGTTAAGGGGTTACCCTCACTTGCGATTTTGAAAAAATCGATTTTTTTTATTGCATTTTTTTGAAGTACAAGTATCTGAGAATATGTCCTGAAAATTTCAAGTCGATCCGAACAAAATTGACTGAGATATGAGCGTTGAAAGAGAAGAATCCGTTGTGTAAACGACCGGAAATTGAAACTTTAAACGCGTTTTTCTCAAAATGGCATTTCTGAAGTCGGTGATCAAGAGTACTCGAACACTAATGAACCGATCTTCTTGAAATTTTGCAGGCTTATTTAATACATAAAAATGTAGTCTTTAATCGTTCGATTTTTTTTTCGTTAAAATCGAACCATTAACTTTGACTGTCCGCCATTTTGTGAAAAATGAATATTTTTTAAAATCCTTCGATTAAAGACTAGTTTATACTTATATTTGACTAAATCCATCCGCATTTTTTTTTTTTCAGATGATCCACTTCGCCGCAATGTTGGTCACCGCAAACCGTGTATATAAAAACATTATTTCATTGACGGCCATTTGCCACTAAACAATGTAATATTTTTCAATAAAAAAATTACTGAAAGTTCTTCAAGATGTGTTCTTTAAGATGGTATATTGATCGATTAAAAAAGTTTTGTAGTTTTCTTTAAAAAAAATCATGAAAAGGCCTTTTTTGGGCTACAAGTGGGGGTAACGCCTTAACGTAAGTCCACCTCTGGCACGGCCATAGAGCACCTAAAACTTTAAACGCGTTTTTCTCGAAACAGCTTTTTTCCAATTGGCGTGACAAATAACTAACAATTTTCGCCCGATTTACTTCGAATTAAAAATGTTATGTTCCTAATTGCATTCCGCAGAGAAGTACGCACGGAATTTCTGATTAAGGCAGTAGTCTGGTCTAGAAATTTGATAAAATCGATTTTTTTTTCTTCATTTTATTATTCCTTAGACCTTTCTTAGTACGCTCGTGAAAACCGTTTATTGATATTTCAAAAATTAGCAGAGTAATAGAAATTATAAGGAAGTCGCGCGCAAACGTTATCTAACGGTATCAAAACTTTGAACGCGTTTATCTCAGAACTATGTTTTTCAAATCGGCGCCCACGATATCTCGATAACTAATTGACCGATCGAGCTCGAATTTTGCACATACCTTCGGTAGCCTCTTTCTCAGGACTGGTAGCAGAATTGAGTCGAACAATAATTTTGAACACATTTTATAACTCGTCGAATACCCGAAAATTTATGAAATATCGTTAATCAAAGTTTGACAGGCCGCCATTTTGTAACAAAATTTTTGTTAAGTACTAATTCTGCTACCAGTGCTCAGAATACTCATACAGATTGAGAATATATATATATATATATACTTTTTTCAGATGCATACAACATCACCCAGAGTGGGCGCCGATTGAGGCGGTTTTCGGCGGACCATGTTGTAAACAAATAAAAAACTACATGAAAATATCGAAAATAACTTTTCTCTTAATGCAGATACATTCTCAAAAGAACCATAAATACATATGTAAAATTTCATCAAGACAACTTCAACGGTTTAAAAGTTATTCCAACTCAAAAATGACGTTAAAAATCTCCCTCTAGACCAGACTACTGCCTTAATCGAACACTTTTCATTCTATGAGCAGTTTTATATGAAATTGTTCACTGAAAATTCATTCAAATACCTACAACTTTTCAATAAAACAATATTATTTTAATTTCCGTACGTACTTCTCTAGATATTCTAATGTAGATTGACGAGAATTTTTGTTTTTTGTTCTAGGTAAAAATTGTGAATGCTAAATGTCACTCCGAGTGCCTAAAAAACGATAAAAGAAAATATTAGTGGTCGGCCATTTTGTACATCGAAATATATATGTGTGTATGTATGTATGTATATATATATATATATATATATATATATATATTTGACTGATTCAAAAAAAAAAAAATTTTCTGGATTCTCGTGCTATTGTTGGGCACTGATAAAACAAAATTTCTCTAAAAAGATGGGCGCGGTCACTCAATTTTTAGAGGTGGCTATCTCGACTTTTTTGTATTTGAATTTTTTTTAACGAACGTATTGCATTTAAACATAGTCATGGCTTCGGATTACGGATAAAAATCGGAAAAGTTTTGAGTTTGTTCTTTTACAAACATAACAGAGAAAAACTGACCATACGTCGAAGTGCACACGAAACGATGAAAGAAATTTTCGAACAATGGAAATGTGCTGAAATTCCAACGCGTCGATTGAATAACGCAATCTTGAAATCAATAAAACTCCATCTAGTCTGGAAACAACTTTTAAAAAATCGAGTTAAAAAGAATTTGCCGTCACAAATATCGAAGGAGCGTAAATTTAAGAGAGATTTGGACAAACTGTTCAACGTTGCACATTTTCTTTCTGCCCAAAATGTTAACGAACTTGAGAATGGCTGGGAAGAAATGTAAATGAGTTTGAAGATAATATAAGCGTAGCATTTTGAAAATGTAAATATACGATTTATGAATAAAAGCTTATAATTTAATTTTTCGTAAAAAGTGCAAAATGTTAATGCGTATAAATAAATCTACATGAATAACGAGAGTAGTATAGACGCCATTATTGATCTACCTGGATTTGAATTGTGAATATTGCACCCTTTTCAAATTGTTAGAGTTTATATTTGTTACGAAAAAGCTGCTGGATGTGATTTTTATCCGTAATCCGAAGCCATGACTATGCTTAAATGCAATACGTTCGTTAAAAAAATTCAAATACAAAAAAGTCGAGATAGCCACCTCTAAAAATTGAGTGACCGCGCCCATCTTTTTAGAGAAATTTTGTTTTATCAGTGCCCAACAATAGCACGAGAATCCAGAAGGAAATTTTTTTTTTGAATCAGTCTAATATATATATTAGGGTGTGCGGAAAAAAATCGATACTTTTTTTTTCGGTTGCATCCACCAAAAAAAGGTGAATTAAGGTAAAAAATGAAGAATCCTCGAAGGAGAGCTCACAAAAAAATTATTTCGAATGGCGCATTGCATTTGAATAATTTCCATAAGAATAACCCAGGAAAATATTGGGATTTCTGAATGTGGTAGTGCAACGCGTCAGGAAAAAATCACACAAAGATGTCATTAACATATTCTCATGGAGAAACGAATTTCCAACAAAAAAGTTTTTACGAAAAATTAGCTCAGAACAATCGTTTAAGTGGAATCGCTGTCTGAAATTGAATTAACAGAAAAAAAAAATAATTCGAAAGGCTGTAAAAATCGAATTTTTCGCTTTACGAAAAAACTTTTTGGGGTTTTTTTTTGTAGAGAATGTTCTGCTCTAACATACAATTTGCATGGAATGGTTCTCAAAATATTTCTCTGATACAAAAAAGAGTCAAGTACAACAAGAAATATAAAAGAAACGACGTCTATCATTGATCGTGTTTCGAAAAGTTTTATTCAATTAATTTGGTTTAATAAGATAAAATAATTTGTTTTTACATTATAATGCTTGATAATCATCGTTCCTTTTCTTAAGAATCTGTTTGTTGCAATTAGGGTATTTCTGTCGATGATTTTGCACTACGCCCAATAAATATTGTAGCTGCTCTTTGTTTTTTGTTAATGAACCGTTATATGCTTCTATCAAAGTGACACGACGTGCGGCTAAGTTATTAACGACTTTTGGGTTAAAAAAATCTAAGCAACTTAAATAAATGGCATGTTCCGGCCATAATTCAATATTTACACTCAAAAAATCATGAGGTAAATTGAATTGCTGGAAAAGAAATAAGGATTCTTGAGTGACGAAATCGCTTATGTCTTTTTTAGCACCATTTCCCAATCATTTTTTTAACAATTACTCACTCGGAAGGATTTTTGGATTTTTCTTGAGATTGCAGAGCTTGTACCATTTTTGCCTTCACACTTATCGGCACAGCATTGTCAAAAAACGACAAAGCAACAATTTTCTCGTTAAAGTACCACAATTGACTAGCTAATTTTTTCGAGGCAGCCTCCCCTACTACAGGATTCACTTTGCAATAACGAATGAAATTTTGTAGCAGCGACAGATCTTGATTCGAGGCCAAAATGAGGGGAAAATGTAGCGGTTTCTCGTTCGTGGCCTTAGTGTGAAGCTTGTGATTTTGCACTACGAGTGCAAAATCACTCGCAGCGTGTGCCATGGCGCGCACGTCGCGTAAATAAAAAATTTAATTTCAGACAGCGATACCACTTGAACGGTTGTTCTAAGCTAATTGTTCGTAGTAACTTTTTTTGTAGGGAATTCAATTCTCTATCAGAATATCTTAATGACATTTTTGTGAGATTTTTTTCTGAAGAGTTTTACTACGATGTTCAGAAGTGCCAATATTTTCCTGTGTTATTCTTATGGAAAGTATTCAAATGCAATGCGCCGTTCGAAATAATTTTTTTTTGAGCTCTCCTTCGAGCATTCTTCTTTTTTACCGTAATTCACCTTTTTTTGGTGGATGCAACCGAAAAAAAAGTATCGATTTTTTTCCGCACACCCTAATATATATATATATATATATATATATATTCCTAACATCTTGATATTATTTGGGCTTTGGCGAAAATAATTCGCCACCCCAAAAACATAATCAAGGTGTATCAAAAAAAATCTGTGTAAAGTTTTGAGGCGCTCGCAAAATTGAAACACGCGCCACTGAACGATTGAAATTTCAAGTTTAAAATACGCGTATTTATCCCACGCATCAATGATTTTTTTTCCGAGTAGAATATTAATGAGAAAAATTTGAAACTTGGTACACTTATTGTGCATAGTATGGTGTACGAAACCAAATTTTTTTCAATTTTTTTCATTCATAATTTTGTTAATGACAAGCTCTGTAGAGATATTTCGTTTTTAAAAATATTTGTTTTGAAATAAATTTCAAATAAAATAAAAAATAGAGTAAAGAGTCTTCACGAGGAAAACACAAAATACAAAGAAATTACAGAAAGAAAGGTAAAACGCCTTTGATTTGACATTGCTCACTTCTCTCATGTAATACACGTATACACTACAGCGAACACAACACTGCTCTTGTAACGGTGCAAACAACGATTAGCTCGTAAATATGTATTACGAAAAAAATATATTCTTCTGTCTTCTTCCCTGCAAACATTACATTATCGAACTGAAAATTTATTTTTTATTTTATTTGAAATTTATTTGAAAACAAATATTTTTTAAAAAACAAAATATGGGCATCTCTACAGAGCTTGTCATTAAGAAAATTATGAATAAAAAAAATTGAAAAAAATTGGTTTTGTACACCATACTATGCACAATAAGTGCACCGAGTTTCAAATTTTTTTCATTGATATTAAACTCGGAAAAAAAATCATTGATGCGTGGGATAAATAGATGTATTTTACATTTAAAATTTCAATCGCTCGATAGCGCGTGTTTCAATTTTCCGAGCGCCTCCAAACTTTACACAGATTTTTTTTTGATACACCTCGATCATGTTTTTGGGGTGGCAATTTTTTTCGTCAAAGCCCAAATAACGGCCACCCTAATGTGTAATTAATTTTAAGAGTGAATCACTTTTTCATACGAAAAAAAAATTGTTAAATTCGCACATGATTTTATACCCGTTGTGGCCTAACCCCGTAAATATGTAAAGATAACAATGTTGAGTGCACGCACGTCCACAATCTCCAGAGGAACCGTGTTGCTATTAGTGACGGCGGTACCGGCAATCGCGGTGAGACTCGCTGCAAGCGAATGACAAGATCGTAAAACCGCGATACAGGGCGGTGCGAGACCCGTCGCGTCGTCGACCCATCTACAACGAACAAAACAAAAACATCCCATTTCGAATTCCGACTTTTTTCATCTAAAGGCCTTATATACGCGAAAAATTTCAAAAAATTTTATTTTTCAATTATTTTTTATTCCATTAGCCTGAACGGTTAGGAATATTTAAGCTTTACAGAATTGACAAAATTCCAAACGTCCAAAAATAAGGTAAGATTGCATTTATAACAGATACCGCGCGGCGCGCCCGACCGCCAACTTCAAAGCCGTTTTTCCACGATTCACTTTTTTGAACCTTGTGAAAGTTCTAACTCGTGAACGAAGGTTCAGATAGCTTTGAAATGTTTACAACACATTGTTAGTATCATCACCTAGGCGTGTGATCCACAGAAACAAACATTTCAATGGCACAAAAATTTTTTAAAATATTATACCGACAGAAAATTGAGTAAAAAAATTTTAAGTTTCGAATTTTTATTATAATAATTTGTTTTAAATAATATTGTTGCTTCACGCTGAAGATACATTCATTATGCAATTATATATATGTTCATTTTTTTTAGACATCCAAATCAATGCCGAGAACTTCCACAATCAACGCACGCGCAAAAAAATACATTGCCTTATTATGTTATATCTCCGCTATTTGTTGATATTTTTGATTTTTTAAAATATATACTTATATTTTGATTTTTTATATATATATATATTACTTATATTTTTGTATATACTTAACCATGTGCATAAACGATTTGTAAAAAAATGTTGTTAATATAAGGTAGATGGCCCAGTAATCTGATGGCTTAAGCAAATCGCTTGACTTTGAAAACTTATATAGCTCAACTAGGAAAGTGAGTAAACGTTATTTTAAGTCGTTCTTAATCAGTTTTTCATTACGAAGAAGAAGGTCGTTGTGAAATTCCCGTGCCTAGTACAGTTTTCGCGGAAATATTTCGTAAAGGTTATAAGATGCTATTGTACGAGTCACCGTCATACCGCCATGACAGTTGGTCTGGTAATCGCCATGGGAACGTCCCACTAATCGTCACATGCGTTCAAACTGCTTTGAGGCCTTTTATACCTTTGAAAGCAAAATTGTTCTTCTCTTTATTGACTTAAATTATGTATAAACATGTCGAAAATAATATGCAAAAGTTATTTTAGGTGGACATATTTTTTAAGGACATGTAGAAAAATGGTTTTAAAACTTTAAACGCGTTTTTCATGAAGGAATGTTTTCAAAAATGGGCGGGCTCGTAGGTCCTGCATTTTTTGAACGATTGACTTCAAATTTCAACTATAACTTCTTAGATACATTTCATAGCGATGTACACACGATTTTTGCAATCGTTTCACAATTGCAATTTTTGGAAACGAACAAAAGCCGTTGTTTCAGTCGAAAATGCGACTTTCTTAAAAATCGGGCTAGATGTGAAAAAATGAATATTTTATAACAATCTCGTGTACTGCGGTAGCAAAACTCATGGAGATTACGGGGAAAAGAAAATTCTTCTGGGTGCACATGTGCGACTCCAACGAGTCCGCTCGTTGGAGGTACCTACAGATATGTGAGATAAACCCTCTAAACCCCGTTTTTATTGCTTTATTAGTATTTTTTAAAAATCCCAAAAAGCCTTGTTTTCCGACCATCCAAAGGTATATAAGGCCTTCACTAATTATGCAAAAGATCGTAGGACTTTGTTGACTCGATTATGTCTGCATATGGAACGGCAGAATAATTCTTACGCACTCTGTCACAAACTTTATGATTTTTATTAAAACATTTGATAAGAGTTTGAAACATAAATTTCTCCTCCATGGAACTTTATTAATTTAAAAAATAAAACTATTTATTGTCTATTACGTCAGAATTATAATTTTCATTTATTTGTAGTCATTACAAACAACTATTTTTTCATAAAATAATTTTTAATATTATTTCGATCGAGTGCTGTTCACCTGTGTTCAAGACATACCCAGTTATCGACATGGTCACGACCCAGTAATCGACAACATTTATTTATATGTATATCTTTTTACTATAGCGAACATGTGTATGACGATTACTGGTCCGTGGATCCTTCAGACAATGCTAATTACGGAGCCAATATTTCTTTTCTGATTTTCTATAAACTAATATTCGATTCGTAAGACTCTTTTTTGCTAACATTGTCCCAGTTATCGCCGGCCGTGGCGATTAATCGGCAGAGTGTTTATGTTGCTGAACCGGTAATCGTCATATATGAAAATTCGTTGAAATTAACATAAAACTATAATTTTTTATGCTGAATGCAAAACTAAAATCCTTGTTAATCACGCGAAGGAAAACTTACTTCGCGCAAGTCCACAGGCATTCTCAAATCATCCGAGATGTGACATAGTTCACGTTAACCTCCTAATGAAGAATTCGGCCGAAATGACAGCTAGTCGTCGTAGCGGAATATACTTAATTTGATTATTCTTTTATACGTATACTTACGGTTGTGAAAATATAATACAACATAGTAAATACCTCCTGGAAGCTAATATACCACAGATCTGCACAAAGGACTGATTTTTACATTAAAATACTTATTTAATGCGTAAACATGACGATCACTAGGACCCTGACGACCACTGGGCCTTCTACCGTATGCATCATTTTTTTTTAACCGTGTCCCTGATGGAAATCCGCTTATTGGAATTCGACAAATAATGTTGAAATCTGTTAAAAAATGTCAGAAACTGTGAAAATGAATAGATTCTAACATAATTTGATGGAATCGTACATATTTTGATAGATTCTGTCGGAAATAATCTATGAAAATCGGACAGAACCTCACATATTATGTTAACTTTACGGAATGTCATAAAATCACAGAATTCGATACTTTCTGTCATCTTTTTGTCAGAAAATGTCATCTTTTAACAAAAAATGATAAAATTAATTTTCCATTTTTTGACATATTGTTGCATCGAAAAGAATGACAGAAAATGACAAAAAATGATAGAAAACGATAATTTTTATCATAATTTGTTGTCACATTTTTGTTGAATTCTGACAGATTTCAGCTGTCATTAAATCACAGAGTTTGATACTTTCTGTCATCTTTATGTCGGAAAATGTCATCTTTTAACAAAAAATGATAAATAAGTTTTCCATTTTTTGACATATTGTTGCATCGAAAAAAATGACAGAAAATGTCAAAAAATGATAGAAAACGATAATTTTTATCATAATTTGTTGTCACATTTTTGTTGAATTCTGACAGATTTCAGCTGTCATTAAATTACAGAATTTGATACTTTCTGTCATCTTTATGTCGGAAAATGTCATCTTTTAACAAAAAATGATAAATCAGTTTTCCATTTTTTGACATATTATTGCTTCGAAAAAAATGACAGAAAATGTCAAAAAATGATAGAAAACGATAATTTTTATCATAATTTGTTGTCACATTTTTATTGAATTTTGACAGATTTCAGCTGACAGAATTCTGACAATTTATTATCAGAATCGATAATTAAATGTCAAAATTCATCAGAATATATCATATATTTATAATGCAAAATGTCAAAAGTTAACAAGTTCGGTCATTATATGACAAAAAATAAAAAAGAATGATATAATTCGACAGATTCGGTCATAATATTTCATGAATGTTGAAGAATTCCATTTTATTCCATCAAAAAATGACATTAAATGACGAAAATCTCACATAAAATGGAAAACTCTTACGACATTATATGACATATTATGTAAGATTCTGACAGAAATTACTGAATTATAACATTACTTTTCTGATAAAATATGACAGATTCTGTAAAGCATGTTCCAATTTCCGGTCAGAAATCATGAACTTCTCACAGAAAATGTCAAATCTCGAAATAATATGACAGATTCTGTCGTATAAATGACACATTCTGACATTATTTCTCATTGAAAGTTGACGGAATATTATCAAATCTGACATTTTTTGTTAAAATCTGACGAATTCCAATAAGCGGATTTCCATCAGGGGTCTAGAAAAATACCTTTGAAAATTGGCGAAATCGTGTATATAAGGCCTTAAATAAATTAAAAGTCTCGACATAATGTTTGTCATCCGTTTCGAATTTGAATAACAATGAAAAATGTATAAATTTGGAATACCTTTCGGCACCGGCGAGCCACTCTTGACTCTCCCAAGCGTCCAGACCCAATCCCAAACCGTTTTCATCTTCCAACAGATCGGAGCTGAGATCTTGCGAATCTTTTTGAGTCTAGAGTATGAAAGCAAGCGGTGTTATTTATTTTTCTGAGGTAAGACAGCGTCGGTGCAGAGAATTTCACAAAACTTACGTAATACGTGCGCTGTCTTCGCCAAATAACGACAAGTACGAGCAAAGCTCCGACGAATATCGCAGCCAAGGAGCCCAAAGCTACGGCGACGACCGTCTCCATACCAGGAATACTCGAGGATGCGTCTACATTGCCAATGGACACCGGCGAACTCATCATAGGTACAGCGGCGGACGACATTTCTCAAATAGCCAATCTGTACCGAGATTATCACAAAATATCCTCCAATCGGCCTATACAGGTGTCTACCTAAGCCGGAGGCAAACGAAAAAGATGTCAGCAAGTATTCATAGCGTGGGTGAGAAAATGTTGACAATTGTCGAATCGTTTCCCTCGGCGTCCCGTGGGAGGCGGAGACTGTCACCGTTTCTCCGATTACACATTTCTCCTGGAGAACAGAGATAATTGTTCGAACGTTGCGATTGAACGGTAAGAATCTTTCGAGATAGTTTTTCTACTCGATCTCTGCTACTACTTGTACAGTACGATTCGAATGTTCATTCGACCGATTCATTTTTCGTACGGAGTCGACGACGCTTGTGTTAACTATTTACTCCAAAAGAGAGATGCCGCAATATATATACATATGTGTGTGTGTACGATGATGTTTTTATTGCACGATATTTTGAATGACGGCCATCCAAATTTCGAAGCGCATGCGCGCTTAAAGTGGAAAATACATTGCCGATTAGCCAAACGCGACTTGTTCGTTGAAAACTTGCAAAAATTATCTTCCAGATGATGTTCGGCCAATCGGAAGGCTGGACTAGTTTGGCAAGAGGAGCAGGGAGACTAGAGTAAAGGAGTGGACACTCCATAGGAGATAAGCAGCGAAAGACGGCCTCAAAATTCCGACTTTTAAGTGGCCGCAAGGGGCGCTGCGATCGCAATTCCCCGATGTATAGTAATACTCGTAGCTGAAGGTTCTAGGCATGCGCATTAGAGGAAAGTTGTCAAAATCGAGGTTTGCGTTTTTTTTGGTATTGCATGATATTTGCAAACTCGTACTATACTAACATTTAGTTTTTTTTTCTTTTCGCGAGCGTTCAGTTATATATTTTTCGTTTATTATAAAACACAAAAACGATTCGTGTTTCGTAGTTGACGGAGCTAATGTGCGGAACTCTGGTCGTAGAAAGTGAGTTAAGGGGTAAGGCCACTGTAAATTTTTTGAAAAATCGATTTTTTTTTATTGGCTTAAAAAATAGTTTAAACCCTCTAGTTTAAAAATAGTTTAAATCCTTTTAACTTATGTTTTAAATTTTTTCCAATAAAAAACTATTCGTAAAACTTTAAACGCGTTTTTCTCGAAACATGGTTTTTCAAAATGGCACGCAGCATAACTCGAACAATTTTCATTTTTTTTACTTGAAATTTTAACCAGATGTGAACATTTACATTATCTTGAGAATGTCGATCGGAATTTTCAAGAACTTTATTTATTGATTTTTTATTAACAAAAAACTTGCCGTTTTTTTCGTCAAAAATCAATTTTTTTTTTCAAACGCACGCCAAATCCACAAAAATTGATACTTTTTAAAATCCGATCGACATTCTCTAGCTATAGCCCTCTAGATTAATGGTTTTTTTTTTGTTCTAGATTTAAAAGTGCACCAGTGGTGCTGCGTGCCGCGGAGCCCTGGAAGCAAAACATGTCCCGGGAAGATAGCTGTGGAACCGCCATTTTGTTTTTTTTTTTACTGTAAAAAAATTTTATAATAAAGTTTAATGTATGCCCGATAACACCATTAAAAGTTTTTTTTCAAATACCTTCAATTTCGGGAGCAAAAAATTAGTGAAAAAACCTTTTTTTTGGGCCGTTACAGTGGCCTTACCCCTTAATGAGAATGAAAAATGTAAGATTGTTGCATCGCTGAAAAAAATGCACGGAGTCAGATTGAGCTTCAATGCATGACGTACTGGAGGATTTGCAATGTTTTCCATTTTTATTGTTCCAATAATATTAAGAGCGATGCTGGAAGCGTTCACGCGTGCGATTAACAACGGCAGACAGAAGTGTTACAATGAAAAGTAATCAATATAATTTTGAATAATAAATTTAAATATGGTTCACTGCGAATGAATTAAATAAACAATCTGTACTGTTAACAAGGCGCATTTTGCTGTACATTATGTCTGTGTAATAATAAATGACTCTCACAATAAGTAATAATAATAATCACAAATATTCTATTGTACGAGCGTAATTTTTTAAATAATAAGTTATCACAATTACACCCATTGTTACTTTGTCTATGTAATAATCTTCTATCAAATTTGAAAACGATTCACCGAACGGTTCAATAAATATTTCGTTCTCAAATTATACACATTTAACATTGCCTCTTATAAAACATTAATAACTATACACAAAACTTATTTAAAATGTGTTTTTATTTATAATTTTTTTACACATCATATAATACTTCATTTTCGAGCATGGATTCAATCCACAGACGACCATGTATAAGTAGCCGACGGAAAACTAAGCAAGAAAGTATATCTATATATCAGGGAAAGCCGATTGCAACGCCACCTACAACTCTTATTTTCCTTGATTTTGGAGCCACATCGCTAGCACACAGTGTCCACTCCTTTACTCTAGTCTCCCTGCCAGAGGGACTTGAAAAAAGTGGCTAGAAAAATGTGGACAAAAAGGGATGGCGTCACTGTTGCTAAGACCTCGAGAAGTGAGCTGCGTGTGACAGAGACGGAACAAGTAAATAATGAGAAGTGAGCTGCGTGTGACAGAGACGGAACAAGTAAATAATGAGAAGTGAGCTGCGTGTGACAGAGACGGAACAAGTAAATAATGAGAAGTGAGCTGTGCATAAGGCAGCATGATACTTGAGAAATAGGCTGCGTGCGAAAGAGATGCAAAATGATATATAGCCAGAACGCGCGCAAAAGTTACCCCCTCTCTAGCCTCTTACGCGCCCATCACACAATCATAGTAGCGCGTGTCCACAGCGAGCGACGCTCGGACATCTTCGGAAAGAGCCGAGCGAGCCGAAGTTTCCCGACCGCGCCTTCGGCAGCTACACCCACACATGGACGCTGAGCACGTTCATGTGCGACCAAGCCGAAACGAAGGGCTTCGAGGGAAAAAGCAATCTGAGCACGACTCGCGTGTGACGCGCGAGGCTTTTAGATGATTTCAATGCTTATTGATTCTCTTGATTCTCTGCGTTATTGATGCTCTTGATTCTCTGCGTTATCAATGTATACAAAAAAATGTATCGCGCACCCTGATCGCTTATTTTTTTAGTTTATACGTTAATTTAAATATAATAATAAATCCAAATTACAACTTATTTATCTTCTAAAAAAATGTTTACGCTTTACTCACACCCGTCCTTATGCCAAATAAATTATAATT
The DNA here is from genome assembly GCA_964007375.1 of Ophion obscuratus. Lineage (NCBI taxonomy): Eukaryota > Metazoa > Arthropoda > Insecta > Hymenoptera > Ichneumonidae > Ophion > Ophion obscuratus. The sequence continues at coordinate 68,263,919 of OZ023313.1, read as the reverse complement.
CATAAAAGTAAGCGGAAATATATTTATATTCGTATTATTATATTAATTCTCATACTTTCATCAAGCGACAAAGCATTATCCCCAAAAACAAGCCAATCATCGATCCGGCCGCAAATCGTAACTTACGAGAATGAATATAATTATAGTCGTATTTATAATACGACTATAAATATATTTCCGCTTACTTTTATGAATTACAATTTATTTGGCATAGGGACGGGTGTGAGTAAAGGGCAAAAAATTTTTTATAAGATAAATAAGTTGTGATTTAGATTTATTATTACATCTAAATTAACGTACAAACTAATCAAATAAGCGGTCGGAGTGCGCGATAAATTTTTCGACACTAAAAGATAACTAATTAAAATAGTAATGATAACGAATAAAAATAACTAATCAAATAAGAATTAATAGTACAGTACTACCTCTCTAAGAGAGCCCTCGCTAAGAGAGAATTTCCCCGCCGTTCCGCTTGAGCGCATTTTATGGCTTCCCCCACCTAGCTCGAGCTGTCCAGTGTACCCGAGGCCTCTCGAGTTTGTCGCGGACAACTCAATGGATGGTGGGGGAAGGCTTCGGCGACGAATTTCTCAAGAATTTCTTCCCCTAACCGCCCTAGACCGCTCTCTTAGAGAGGTAGTACTGTAATAATAATTTTTAAAAAACCCTGAGCGCCGAGAACGATCCCGCACCCCTGCGGACCGAAGCCAGGAACGCTACCAACGGGACCATCTCATCGCTTGTAGAATATGTGCATTCTCTGGTACTGAAGATTCGCGGCCGGATGGATGATTGGCTTGTTTTTGGGGATAATGCTTTATCGCTTGATGAAAGTATGAGAATTAATATAATAATACGAATATAAATATATTTCCGCTTACTTTCATGAATTATAATTTATTTGGCATAAGGACGGGTGTGAGTAAAGCGTAAACATTTATTTCGAAGATAAGTAAGTTGTAATTTAGATTTATTATTATATTTAAATTAACGTATAAACTAAAAAAATAAGCGATCAGAGTTCGCGATACATTTTTTTGTATACATTAATAACGCAGAGAATCAAGAGCTAAATAAGCATTGAAATTGTCTAAAAGCCTCGCGCGTGCGTCGGGTGACGTCACGCGCGTCGTGCTCAGATTGCTTTTTCCCTCGAAGCCTTCGTTTCTCGGCTTGGCCGCACACGAACGTGCTCAGCGTCCATGCCATGGAGACTAGAGGTAAGGAGCCCGAACGCGTATGCTAAAAGCACTCCAAACGTGGGCCCTGAAAGTGACGAAAAGTTTTGGTTCGAAATTCAGCCACATCAAGCGCTAGTGCCGACAGGGGAGGATGTGAAGTATGGCATCGGTGACGCTATGAAGTGAGCGTATATATGAACTGGAGAATTCTTGGTTATAATATTTATATATCATTCTTGGCTGTTCGTCTGTGAATGCGAAATTCTAATAAGGATTTTTTAATTGCAGTAAAAATCAGTGTTGTGGAGTGCATAGTGCATCGATAATCTTTTCTGTTATGACCACGCGTGTTTTTCCTCGCAATAAAAGAACAGCTCATTAATTAATTCATTCATTCATTCATTTCGAGTAACGCTATTGTACTCATCTCGTTATATTTTTTTCCATATTCATGCATGTTTATATAGAACACAAATTTTCATACGTAAGCGGTCACCCATCCAAGTAATGCCCAAGCATACGATGGGTGTTCGTTCGCGTGCGTCCTTGGGGGTGAGTTGCGTTAAATGGGGTTTGGAGCGAGTTCCGCTCAATGGGGTATATAATAATTGCCTATGTATATAATTTAATTAACAAATGCACGATGACAGAATTAATCGACGAACGAATAAATTTATTATTTTTTCCATCTGTCTTGCGTGCATAACTGCGCTTTGAATATTCTCTTCTATCGCTCTCTCTCTTTTCTCATTCTATCTCTGTCGTATCCGATCTTGAGTACAGCAGCGCCAGCGGATATTTCCGTAAAAATGTTCGCTGATTCCATAGCCCGCGTCCACGGTACAGCGTTCGGGCTCCTGTACTCTAGTCTCCATGGTCCATGCCAAGAAGACTAGAGGTAAGGAGTACGAACGCAGTGTTGAAGAAACGGTCATGGAAATCCAGATGAGAAGGGTGGCGCTGCTCTCCACCGAACCGAATTGAAATCAGGAACGAACCAGTGCCGTACAATATGCAGAAAGCACCCTTTGCTTCTTCATATGGAACGGTAATTTGATCAAATTGTGAAACCAGTTGGTGCAGGAAATTTCTATGTATTAGATAGATAGAAGTCTTATATATATAATATAGATTGTTTTGGAGAATAATAACGAAATGCGGAAATTTAGTTAATATGTTTCTTTTCATTGCAGAAGCAGGAACAAACAAAATTTTTTATAGACCCAATAAAATTCATGAGAATTTTGAATCTAGACAAAACTTCTATAAATTATCACTCATTATGATACGCTATACAGATAAAGAATAATAACGAAATACACAAATTAAGTCAATATGTTTTTTTACCGTTGCAGAAGTAGTAACAAACCAAATTTATTTCTAGATACACGAAAATTCATGAGAATTTTGAATCCAGACAAAACTTTCACAAATGATCGCACATCATATTCACACATTATAATACGCTGTACAGATAAATAATAATAACGCAATACAGAAATGAAGTCAATATATTTTTGTTTTCATTGCGGAAGCACTAACAAACAAAATTCATTTATAAACACAAGAAAATTCATAAGAATTTTGAATCAAGACAAAACTTTTACAAATTATCACACATCACATTCACATGTTATGATATAGTGTACAGATAAATTGATCTCACAGATTTAAATTTTTCCGCTAGAAAGGGTCCTCCCATGACAAGATAATAGTTTATGACTCTGACAAAATTCATAATAATTTTGAATCTAGACAAAACCTCTACAAATTATCACACTATATGATACGCTGTACAGACAAAGAATAACAACTAAATACAGAAATTAAGTCAATATGTTTCTTTCGTTGCGGAAGCGGTAACAAACAAAATTTATTTCTAGATACAAGAAAATTTATGAGAATTTTGAATCCAGATAAAGCTTTTACAAATGATCACACATCATATTCACATATTATATATGCTGTACAGCTAAAGAATAATAACGAAATACAGAAATGAAGTCAATATGGTTTTTTTTTGTTGTGGAAGCAGTAACTAACAAAATGCATAAATGCACTTTGCCAAAATTGATAAGAATTTTCAATCACGACTGCGGTTTTGCAAATTATCACACATCATATTCCCACCGATGATACGCTGTACAGATAGGGAATTATAACGAAGTACATAAATTAATACAATACATTTTTTTTTTTCATTGCGGAACCAGTAACTAACAAAATGCATTTATGGACACAAGAAAATTGATACGAATTTTCAATCACATTATATTCACACTGACGATACGCTGTACAGATAGAGAATAATAACGAAATAAAGAAATTAAGACAATATTTTTTCTTCGTTGTGGATTCAGTAACAGAATTTATTTATAGACACAAGAACATTCATAAGAATTTTTTAATCCAGATAAAAGTTTTACAAATTATCACACATCATATTCCCATATTATGATACTATACGTTGCACAGATAAAAAATAATAACCAAACACCGAAATTCAGTCGATATGTTTTCTTATCGTTGCGGAAGCAGTAACAAACAAAATTTATTTATAAACATCAGACAATACATAACACTCCTTCGATAGTTTTCGCCGCAATCACGACAAATATATTTTACACCGAGACACAATTATTTTTTATTAATCGCGAAATTCGTTAGTCCGCACGGTCCGCACACGCTTTATTCCAACATGGATGACAAGCGAGAATCATCGATGGGGGATGGTGTCGGTTGCGTTCTTGTCGCTCAGTTCATTTCGGTTCGGTGATGAGCAGCGATGCACGCGGTGAAACCACCAACCACTAATAACTGGATTTCCGTGGACGCTTTTGGATCGTGATCGCCGTAAGCGTTCGTACTCCTTAGCTCTAGTCTTCTTGGTCCATGCAGTGGTGTAGCTGCCGAAGGCGCGGTCGGTAAGCTTCGACCGTGCTCGGCTCTTCCCGAAGATGTTCGAGCGTCGCTCGCTCACGGACACGCGCTACTATGATTGGGTGACGGGCGCGTAAGAGACTAGAGAGGGGGTAACTTTTGCGCGCGATCTGACTGCACTGTCTGGCTGCACTGCACGTCGCGGCGTCATTGTCTTCTTCCGAACCGAGCGATACGATACGTTCCGTAAAACTCGCGCGCAATGCATATTATTAACGCGTCCACGGTTGGAAAATGAAGTGCCCGGTGTAACGCGCGTCTTGCGGGGCAAAACAGAACGAGCAACCGTGCTGCGAATGAAGAAACGCGTGTGTTTGGTGTTATTCGTTGGTACCGCCCTTTGCAACGCTTCTCCTCATCGTCGATCCTTGAAGCGTTCCACGGCCCGGACGCGCTTTCATCTTCGCCATGAACACCAAGGAGAAAGAAAAATACATCGAGGAATTTGATTTTCCTCACTGCGACGAGTCTTGCAAGTACGAGAAGGTCGCGAAAATCGGTCAAGGCACATTCGGGTACGTGACTTCCGTGCGCTTCTTTTTTTTAGGTTAAGCGTGTTGCAGGCGTCTCTAAAAGTCGATTTTTCAGGGAGGTCTTCAAGGCTCGCGACAAAAAGAACAGTAAAAAATTTGTCGCCATGAAGAAGGTGCTGATGGACAATGAGAAAGAAGGGGTGAGTAAACGGGAGGAAAGAAACCGCTCTGGAATATATCTGTTCAAGGTTAACCTCTGCTCTGTTTATTGCTTCAGTTTCCCATAACGGCTCTGAGAGAAATCAGGATATTGCAGCTGCTGAAGCACGAGAACGTCGTTAATCTCATAGAAATATGCCGAACCAAAGGTTGAGTATACGTCATTTTTAGGGGTGTGCGGGTAGCAGAATTGGTCGGGTCGGGTAGACTGTGATCTGATCGGGTACCCGTGATCGGACTCGTATACTCGAATTTTATCGAGTCCCCGAGTTTTTCGAGTACTCGTCTCACATCGGGTACTCGATAAGTCGTGTTGCCGGAACAAAATTTTGTTTCATAGTATAGATAGCGCGACGGAAATGTACCAAAACGGACGAAATAGACTCCAGCTTTATGTTCTCTACCCTTCGCCGATAGGACGGAGTTCGTAAGAAATACAAATAAATTATTTAATAATTTTAGTATTTTTGTCGTGTATATATCAGGGTGATAAAAAAGTTTTGTCGCAATAATTTCAATATAATTTATTTATTTATATATCTCATAGAAAACATTTCTAATCAACAATATATTCGTCATCGGTTTCTATGACACTCGACCATCTAGTTGGCAACTCATTTATTCCCTTTGTCCAAAACTGCGGCGGCGGGAACTCAAAGAAATTTGAAATATCCCTTCTGAGATCGTCGACGTTTTTGAAAGTTTTGTTTCTCAAATATGCCTTCAAATGTCTGAACAAATGGTAGTCAGATGGCGCGATGTCGGGAGAGTATGGTGGACGAGGAACGGTATTCCAGTGAAGCTCAGTGATTGTTTTGTGGGTTTCCTTTGCGACATGGGGTCTCGCGTTGTCGTGGAGAAGGTGCACAGTCTTGGCCATTTTTTTCTTATAGCTTTTGCCAATTCCTGGAGATTCTCGATGTACCGTGTAGAGGAGATCGTCTTACCTACAGGGAGAATATCGTGAAACAGCATTCCCTTTGCGTCCCAGAAACAGCACAACAAAACCTTTTGCGAGTGACGATCAGATTTCGGTTGGTGTGGCGGTTTTTCTCCGATAGGAAGCCAGTAGGCTAAACGCGTTCTGTTATCATACAAGACCCAGCTTTCATCTCCCGTCACGAGATCTTCTAAAAACTCCTTGCGATGGTGGCGAAGCAGGAGAGACTGGCAGATGGTCACGCGACAGTTCTTATTGTCGTCGGTGAGACGGTGTGGTATCCATTGAGCTAGAACCTTCCTGTATCCCAAGTTGTGTAAGTGATTGACTATTGATGGTTGGGTGCAGCCAAGTTCTCTTGCTAGCTCGTGCGTACTTGCTTCCGGTTTTTCTTTGATGCAGCGGAGTAATGCTTCATCATCGATGGTCGACGGTCGTCCGGAACGTTCCTTATCTTCAAGGCTTGTGTCTCCAGATTTAAAACGATTGAACCGACGCTGGGCTGTTCGATGAGAAACTGCGTTCTCGCTGAATGCATCCTGTATATTTTTAGCAGTTGTGCTGACGTTCGTGCCGCGCCGCCACTCGTAAAAAATGATCGCTCGAAGTTGCTCCTGCGAGATCGAAGCCATTTCTGTCCACTAGAACGCGGGCTCGCCCTTTTATACCCTGTCACGCGGAAGAGTAGAAAACATTCTAGAATATTCTCGACAGAGCTCGATGTCATATTGCGTCAGTACGTAAAAAGACATTTTTAAAAATGTTGCGCCAAAACTTTTCTATCAATCTGATATTTACAATTTTTTTTCCGGCAAAATTCTTCCAAGACACTCGCATTTCAGGAAATATCGAGATATTTGAATGTCGAAAAACTGAATAAAAGCAAGATTCTTCGTTGAATTTTCATTAATTCTGTCTAGCGCTAACTGGTAATTTCGGCGATTCATTCTTCTTAATTTAATTTTTTGTCATTTAAAAAATTGTTTCCAAGTAAAACTTGTTCTTCAAACGCCTCTGAAACTAATCAAGACATTTTCAGTTTCAAAATGTCAAATGGAACCTACATTCTTCTCACTTCGAATAAACGTAAGGCGTTGAATCTTGGTCTTTTTGGGTTTTTTTCTCCATTTAAAACCCACGTTAAAGAATTCAAAACTTTAAGGCGTTCGCCGGAACAGAAGATATTGTACATTTTTTCCCTTTCGCACACTTTTTAGTGATGCCAAAACGCAACTTTCCCGCGCTATTACGATACGATCGGAAGTGAGACGAAACAAGATTTTTTGCAGTATTATCATTTATTCGTTTTATCGCTTTCGAGTTTTCGTTTTCTCTCATTATTTGGTCGATACACGTAAATAAAAAATAAAAATAAATATAAATAATAGATACGGATCTTCGAGTCGCTTACGAATATTCGAAGTTCAAGAGTACTCGACGTTTACGAGTACCACGAATTTCAGAGTACCCGATAGTGGCGGGTAATGCAAAAACGTAAGCCGTCCGGTACCCTACCCGAAAATCGGGTACCCGCACACCCCTAGTCATATGTATGGCTCCGCATGCCTTTTTTCACTTCGCCTCATTCTCCTCTTTCATTTCAGCTACCCAGTACAACCGTTACAGGTCCACGTTTTACCTGATATTCGACTTTTGCGAGCACGATCTGGCCGGACTCTTGTCCAACGTCAACGTCAAATTTAGCCTGGGAGAAATAAAGAAAGTGATGCAGCAGTTGCTCAACGGCCTCTACTACATTCACAGTAACAAGGTTGGTAACGAGAGAGGCGACCCGGGGGATGCCGGAAGGAGCTTACTCGACATTCTTACGACCCGCAGATTCTCCACCGAGACATGAAGGCGGCCAATGTTCTCATAACGAAGAACGGTATTCTGAAGCTGGCGGATTTCGGTCTGGCGCGCGCGTTCAGCGCCAACAAGAGCGGCCAAGCGAATCGCTACACCAACCGAGTAGTCACCCTCTGGTACAGGCCTCCCGAACTATTGTTGGGCGATCGAAATTACGGCCCGCCGGTGGATCTATGGGGTGGTGGTTGCATAATGGCCGAGATGTGGACGAGATCGCCGATAATGCAGGGCAACACGGAGCAGCAACAGCTCACCCTGATATCCCAACTGTGCGGCTCGATAACGACCGAAGTTTGGCCGGGTGTCGAGACTCTCGAGCTTTTCAACAAAATGGAACTTCCCAAGGGACAAAAGAGAAAGGTAAGAGCGCAATGCTAGCTAGGGGGCGTACACAAATTACGTAACGCAAAATTTCCCAATTTTTGAGACCCCCCCGTCCCTCCACCTAACGGGACCGTAACGCTTGGCCAGAACTCTATTCCGTTACGTAACGGGTGCTTTGTCGTCAATAATTGCGATTTTTTTCATCGACATAACTAATTATGAGGGGATCGGGTTTATACTCATTTTATGAAGTATATATTCATCTAGTTTTATACCAATTTTTATGACGAAATCTTGAAAATTAATCGAGATATGAGGGATTCTCCGTCAATTCAGTCACGTTTTTTTTTCAACCATCTCAGATCTGCCCCATAATTGGTTATATCAAAGTACTACTAAAAGGCATTCTGTGTGAATTTTTTCATATTCTTTAATTCATCATTTTCGAAAATGCCGTTTTTTTTTCAAATGAATATATTTCGGAAACTAGAAGTAACTGAAAAAAATGTCTCTACATAAAAGTTGTAGTTTTGTGCTAGCTTTAGAGCGGACGACTTGAAATAATTTTTACGTTCCGGTAACGCTGATTATTTTACCAAAAATGGGGGAAACAAGTATTTTTAAATTAAAAAACGGTCATTTTTTTGGCTGAAAAAATTAGTCTTCCACGCACGGATCGAGATTCTAGGGTAAAAAATGAAACCACACAAATTAATTTTTTTATACAAGAACCTCGCTCCGTGCCATTCTGGCGATTTTTTTGCGATACCGTCAGACATACTGGAAGACTGTAATTTTTTTCAAGCAAAAAAATGGCCGTTTTTTAATTGATAAAAATAATTTCCCCCCTTTTTGATAAAAAATCAGCGTTACCGGAACGTAAAAATTATTTCACGTCGTCCGCTCGAAGACTAACACAAAACTACAACTTTTATGCACAGACATTTTTTTTCAGTTACTTCTGAATCAGTTAATCGTTTCCGAGATATATTCATTTGGAAAAAACGACATTTTCTAAAATCTTGAATTAAAAAATCTGAAAAAATCGCATAGAATGCCTTTTGGTAGTACATTGATATAACCAATTATGGGGCAGATCTGAGATGGTCGAAAAAAAAGTGGCTGAATTGACGGAGAATCCCTCATATATGCCTTGATATGACGACGAAAAAAACATTCTCTTCAGTGTCCCATCGATATCTTTATGAAAGATTATCTGTAAATTAAAATTCAACAATTTATCGATATCTATACAAATGTAGCTATCATTATGCGCAGCCATTTTTCAATTTTGTTTTTTTTTTTTACAAAATGCCGACAGTTTAGACATTTTTTCGATTTTCAAGGCCCTTCTTCTGTATTCAAGCAGTCTTTAAAAACAGTAATTATCAAATGTTAGAAACGCGGATACGTACAACCTTAGTCACGGCGATTACAAAAATGTTATTTCAAAAGTTGAAAATCAGTTGATAAGTTTTTAAGTATTCGCTCGGACAAGTTCGAAAAAACTAGTTTCGAGAAAAAACGCGTTCAAAGTTTTCGTTCGGTGTTTCTTGATATAAAGTTATGTTTTTTTCTAGAATATTGATACTTACATTGGAGTATCCAGTAGCGGGCGATATGCCGGTTCTTCATCTTCATGATAGTTCACAAAATAATAAGAGCCTGTACTTTGTCTATTGTAAATGATGCCACACCTGTAGGGACTGAGGGCATTAACCAGTCGCGCTACCTGTTCTCACTAAAGTGACTATAACTCCGTCACTTGTGAACAAAAATGTTGCCAACATATTTTTTAATACATGTACTTTCAAGAATTATATTTAAAAAATTCGTTCAAATTTTGCTTGGGGGATGTGGGAAAGCTACGTGCAAGTTCTTGCACCGTGACATTCCCCTCAATTGACATTGCGTATAGAAAGCTGTGAGCTGTCCACGGTAAAATTGCATGCGAGGGACAAAAACTTAAACATGCAGAATTTTTGGTATTTCTGGCAGTTTTAAAATCGTAACGTAAAGCAAACCTTGACCCCCCCCAATTGCGTTACGTAATTTGCATACGGCCCCCGAGCGGATTCGATTCGAAGGACAATGCGACAGAGTTGCAAATAATGCATTATTTTTTGTAATGCATTGGCGTTTTCATTACTCATTACATTACATTCTGTAATGTAAAAAATGTCCATTATTCATTCCGTTACATTTTGTAATGCAAACAATTGCCATTACTCATTACATTGAATTTTGTAATGTAAAGTATTTCCATTACTCATTACATCGGAATTTGTAATGTAAAGAATGTCCATTCCTCATTACATTACATTTTGTAATGTGAAATATTTTCATTACTCATTACAAAGTAATACAATGGGTAATGGATTTTTTTTGACATTACAAAGTCCAATGTAATGAATAATGGGAATATTTTACATTACAAAATGTAATGTAATGAGTAATGGATTTTCGTTACATGACAAAATGTAATGTAACGAGCAATGGAATTTGTTCACGTTAAAAAATATAAGGTAACGAGTAGTGGAATTTTGTTCACATTACTAATGCGATGCAATGTAAAAAAATCTCCATTACTAATTACAATGTAATGAGGATTATTATTCGTTTCCCATTAGAGGCTGCGATTTTTGCAGTGGGTCGATCTGACCTGATGGGAAACGAATAATAATCCATATTAGCTTGTAATGAGTAATGGAGATTTTTTACATTACATTAGTAATGTGAACAATTTCCATTACTCACTAACTTATATTTTGTAATGTAAAAACATTCCCTCACCCATTACATTAAATTTTGTAATGTAAAAAATTTCCATCACTCATTACATTACACTTTGTAATGTGAACAAATTCCATTACCCATTACATTGGACTTTGTAATGCAAAACATGTCCATTACCCATTACAATGTAATGTGTAATGATTTTTTTTGTCTATCCACATTACATTGCATTTAGCAATGACAATGTTTCACATTGCAAAATTCAATGTAATGAGTAATACATTACAAAATATAATGTAATGAGTCATGGATTTTTTTTACATTATTGAATGTAATGTAATGGGTAGTTAAATATTTTTTCATTACCCGTTAACAGGGTGTCTACCGACCTGAAAAGTCACGAAAAATCTCAAATATCATGAAATTACACTCGACCCTGAAAAAGTCATGAAATGTCATGAAAAATTAACAGTCTACCTGAATTACTGTACCCTACTAAATTATCTTTGAGTCTATATTCAATATGAACTAACTTTGTGGTACTTGTCGATAGAGACGCGAATATCGAATCGATAGAAAATAAAATAGAAGAAAGTAAAAGAAAATGATGCGTTATCTCAACATATTAGTTTTTCTTTGTTATTCGTGTAAAGCGACTAGACGATATTACTCGAAGTTCCTAAATGTATGTAATATTTTTCTAGATGTTCCCAAAATATATTTCTGTACAGCAATCTTGAAGTTATGTTTGTCTCGCATTTTTTACTACATATGGAATTGTACAGTTTGGTGACTTTTCGTTTATTTCGTATACCTTTTATTGGCATACAACACACATCTGTTTGAAAGAGCAAAATAAAAATATGAAAATTTAGAATCTCGGTCGCACTGTAGAATTATTAAGGGGCCGTCCATATATTACGTCATTCTAAATTTAGGGGGGGGGAGGTTCGTCTGCGGATGACGGTAAATTATGGATGAGGGGGGGGGGGGGTTTCGAAATTGACGTCATTCTTGTGATACCAGTTACTTCAAAATGTACAATAGTATATTGTACAACTAGAGTGGTTTCCCCGCATGAGTGATGAAAAATATTTTGCAAGTACCTAATGGTATTTATTATTGAACTCATTATTTATTTATTTATTACATAAAGTTTGTCTACATTATATTCGAGAACTTCAAATAACAGCGTACCTATGAAAATAGTTCGATCGAGCCAAAATGAATATGGGGAGGATACGGAGATATTACCCGTGATCCAGGATTTGCAAGAATGGGTGAAAACTCCGTGGGAGCTATCCAAAGAAAACTAAAGAATAGGGAATAATAATATTATTATATTAATGAAAATTGCCAAAGTACAAAATAATAAAAGATGATTCTATAACAAAATGTGGGAGCTATCCAAAGAAAACTAAAGAATAGGGAAGAATAATGTTATTATATTAATAAACATTGCCAAAGTACAAAATAATAAAAGATGATTCTATAACAAAATGTTTTAATGTTACCCAATTTTTCTCAAATCCGCAAATGTTTTAATTTTGCCAAACTGGTAATGACGTCAATTTTGCGAGAGGGGGGGGGGTCATTAGGAAATGACGATAGGATGATTGTGGGAGGGGGGGTCGAAAATCAGCAAAAATCGATGACGTAATATATGGACGGCCCCTAAGTATACTTCTATGCCAAAAAGTCATACTAAGAGTCATGAAAAAGTCCCTATTCCTTGGCTCAAAAATCCTCAAATCTCATGCAATTTCAGTTCTGGTCAAAATTAGACACCCTGGTTGAAAAAGTAACGAATAATGCATTACTATTCGTTACTTCGTTACGAGCGTGCAAAGCCCACGGGGGCATTCGCAATACGAACGACGGCGAAGAAAGACGTCCTGACGAAAACCCTTTCTTTCTTTTATTTGTATAACTTTATTGTAATAAAAGTTCTTACGCAAAAAAGTCCTATATCTTTCCGCACTACGTGGGCTCAACGGGAGCAAAGGCCCGCGTACCGCGTTATCTAAAAGGGGGAATCTTAATTGATAATAGAAAATTCCTATAAACTTGGGAATTTATAGGAATTCCCTATAAATTTCTATAAGAAAAAAAGGAATAAAAAATTATTCGTTTTTTTTAGTAACGAATAATGCATTACTTTATCATTACAAATTTCGGAATCCTGCAATGCGACTTGTTTCTGATTTCGCAGGTCAAGGAGAGGCTCAAACCGTACGTGAAAGATCCGTACGCTTGCGATTTGCTGGACAAACTCTTGATTCTCGATCCGAGCAAACGTTTCGACTCGGATTCGGCGCTGAATCACGACTTTTTCTGGACCGATCCGATGCCGTGCGATCTCAGCAAAATGTTGGCCCAGCACACGCAGAGTATGTTCGAATATTTGGCCCCGCCTCGAAGGCCGGGTCACATGCGTCATCCGCATCATCAGGTTCCCGGTGGACCGACCAAACCGAGCTCCAGCATGGCCGACAGCGGCTATCAGGATCGAGTTTTCTAGTCACCCCTCGACCAACAAACCCCCCGCGATATTCCGACAAACGTCGCCTTCCCGAACGTTTTGTCATTCTGTAAATATGTACTTTAAATCCGAAACAGACGTTACTTTTTTACAAAACGAGTCTTTTTTTTTTTTCATATCGTAAAATACATTTATTGCACTCGTCGAGACATTCGTCAAATCTTCCTAATATGATAATAATAACGATAATAATAGACGCCACGAGAGTTTTGTCGGCCATGCTCGGTGGAACGTGGACACTGTGATACTTTTCATCTAACCTCTTCGACTTTGATTTATATTTTTCTCATCGTACCCGCAAACTCGTAAAAAAAAAAAGTGGAAAAACGCGAAATTTTTCAATGATCCAAACCGACGCCGATAATACTCGTACACAGTTTTGCGCGTGTAAAAACGATAAAAAGTTATTGTAATTCGGAAAGAGTGACAAGAGCGGTGGTAGATGGACCGACAGGTTCAATCGTCACCGTTGAGGAAAGTGTCGAGCGGATTCGGTCCCTTTCTTCGTGGCTTCGAGGTCGAGACTTTTTCCAGGCTATCGGCTGTGCGATAAGAATAAACGTCAAAGGCCGTCGAGAGAGACGAATGAAATAAATAAGAGGTGGGGGGGGGGGGGTGGGTTTGTCGCTCGAGGGTTCTCGAAGGCACCGGGCCCCCCGCGCGCGTACCTTGGCTCGGTCGTTGAGGAGCAGCAACAGCAGCACCGGCAGCAGCGTTCAGACAACTTAGCCACTCGGTCATGCTGATTCTTCGGTCGTTGTTGATGTCGCAGTATCTCGGCAACTTCTTGCCGCACCGTCGGAGATTACGATTGTTGGCGACCATCGTGCGAAAGCTCTTCCACTCTTTCCGCTCGAGTACCTTGTTTTTATTTTTGTCGAGCATGACAAAGTGCCAAGTGGCGAGGCGCTCCTCCTTCGAGGCTCTCCACTCCTCGCTAGCCACGGATTTATCACCCGGGCTTCCTGCCGTCGCCGCTGCCATCTCCTCGATCATTCTCTTCTCCATCAGATCCATGAGCTCCCGCAGAAACAATTGTTTCTTCACTTCCGGGCATCCTGTTGGTCAGAGTCGACGCGCCATCCTCCCTTAAACTTGATTCTTTACGAGCATTCGAATTTTTCGTGAAAACGTAATGCACTGTTCATTACCTTTTTAATGCGTTATGATAAAATATTTCATTACTCGTTACATTACCATTCAGCAATGTAAAAAAAAATCCATTACTCTGTACATTATATTTTGTAACGTGAACAATTTCCGTTGCTCGTTACATTGGAACTTGTAATGTAAAAAAAATTCCATTACTCATTACATTACATTTTGTAATGTGAAACATTTTCATTACAAAATGCAATATAATGTTTGATGACAAAAAAATTCATTACACATTATATTGTAATGGGTAATGGAATTTCTTTACATTGCAAAGTGTAATGTAATGAGTAATGGAAATTTTTTATTAGACGTTGGAATTAATTCGTAGCGATTTACAAGAGATGGCGTGGGTAGTACAGTATTTCGTTGTTACCGACAGTAATGTATTCATCGTGAACACGGTCTTACATAAAGGTCACGGTCTTAAGGGCGGGGTAAAGTATTTAAATTTTTTTTTCATTTTTTTTTTCAATTTTTCAAACGAATGCATAATATATCAAGAATATTGTGTTAAAATTTCAAGTCGATCGGAGTAAAATTGACAAAGTTATGAGTATTTGAGCGTCTATTGCTCCATGCCGTTCTCTTCTCTTCTGCGTTTTTCAAACCGTTTTTCTGAGACTTGTCATATTTGAAGTCCGTGTGCACGATAATTCAAAATCTACTGGACCAATCGCTATGAAATTTTGCACAGTACTTCTTCACATAATTCAACAGGTATTGTCGAGAGCTTTTTTGTTTTTTTTTAATAATTACTAATTTTTCAACAACAAATTAGCCGATTTTTAAGCGAAAATCGGGTTTTTGGCTCCCAAGTGCTACGAAAAATCGAAAAAAAAAAAAAATCCTCCCGTCATTACCTCGAGAAACATCTCCTTTAACAAATGCATTTTGATTTTTTTGTTTCAAATGATTCTGTTGCGAGTTATGGTGCACACCGCAAACCAACTTTTTTTCGAGGCGCCTCCGTGGTTTAATTTTCACTCGCTCAATTTTGAATATTTTGCAATGCAAACTTAGGAGAATGCTGTTCAAATGTTACTTTATTATATGTAAATTTTTCAATAAACGAACACTATTCGTTACGCCAAAAAAAATCTTAAAAACATGCCTTTTTTTCGCCGAATTAACTTTACCCCGCCGTTAACATACAGGTCCGACAACGGCGGTAGTGGGGGTAGGCACCCTTAGCGGTTCTGTTTTTTATTCCGATTTATGCCGCTTGGTGCGTGACGGCAAGGGGGAGTAGTGGTGCGACGAAGAGAGAAATAGCTCTTCTGTCCTTTTCCCTCCTGAACTCAACGCATGCGCCGTTTGTCCTAACTTAATTTACCGTACTGTCGTGTAAACTGCATAATATACGAAACCAATAAAAAAATGTGTTGATTAAAAAACAGATGACTACTTTCATCTAAAAAAAATGAAAACTTTTTGAATACATTAATTCATACCAGCACATATTACGACCACTTACATCCTTTTTTCTCCAATGTCTCACAATACATCGTTCTTCGAAATGTTTTTCGCACACGTACTGAGACTCTTTCAGTCCCGGAATAGCATCGAGCCATTTTTTTAATCGTTCGACGTTTCGGGGCACGCGAAACACGGAGCATTTCTGCTTACATTTTTTGTGCCCCGTTTTACAATTGCGAACCGCGCAACCCTTAGCCATTTCGCATTTTTTTCGCAAACTGTTGAAGATTACATTCAGGAAATAATGCAGCGCAGTCCAGTGTCGAGTTTACCGACTACACATTTATAATTGAGACGTAGAAAACAAACGTATTTTACAAAGAAGGTAGAACGATACGATGCGTGCTAATAATGAAAAAGCGTGCCAACGACGTAAAAGTTACGATGCGACGTATAGTTTCGCCATCTCTCGTTGAGCGTCTAGAACATTTGCTTCAACACAAACACTACCAAAAAATTCACACTTATGCGTATAAACACGATAAAAAATGTATCACGGTAAATCGCGTAGAACCTTGTGGTATATGGTCGCAAGTAAAGGTTATTTCGACAATCGCGCCACAAAAACATACGTAAACACCTTTGGCCCATTCGCCGGTAAGAGGTAAGGGGGAAACTACTTCCCGTTGCTAGTAGCGACGCGTAGCGGCGCCTAGTGAATCGAAAAGTGAAGCCGATAAGCGTGCCTACCCCCACCACGAAAATGTAGCTCCGTTGCAAGACCTGTATGTAAGACTGTGATACAGGCACGGTCGTATATACAGGTCTGGGCACTCCGTTCAAAAATGCGTGACTCTAAGTGACGCCTCTATTTGCGCATTCCACCGTGACGCTAGTGAAGGGGAGGCACTTTTGTTTATACCGCGTTTACGGGGCATGGCATGCACCATGGAGCCTAGATACCAGGAGGTTCAGCGAGGCCTTTCAACTCGTCCCCAAAACGAGAACGAGAAATGATGGCGCTGGGGTGCTCCGCAACCTATATGTATATAGATATACGCTAAACATAGGTGTGATCTAAGACAGATCACAGATGATGTACCTAACCCTCATTAGTGTTAAAGGATAACACCACTCTAGGACTTTGGAAAGACGTTTTCTTTCCTAAAAATACTTTGGTGTCATAAAAACAATATGCAATTGGTCCTGTAGCAAATTTTTTTATTTAAAGGTTCAATTATCGATTTGGCCGCAGCGCCTTGGACCGCGCGCTGAGTTGCTCGTACAACTTTAAACGCGTTTTTCTCGAAACCACTTTTTTCGATCTCGGAAGACGGATTACTCGACCACCTTTGCATGCATCGATTTTGATAGCACTTTTTTCGATCTCGGAAGACGGATTACTCGACCACCTTTGCATGCATCGATTTCGAGGTTGCAATTTTGATGGCAGCTTCACAATTATATTCTTTATGGGAGTACGTACCCGTTTTTTTTTATTAAATGTAAACTTCTTTTTATAAACAATTTACTGCTTTTTTGGCAAAAAATCGATTTATTTCCTTCAAAATGCGCTGTCTTTGCAAATCTGAAAGCAAATTTCTAGGTAGTCTCATAGCTAGAAATATATAAATTATCATTTTTTTTGGTTTTTATTTCAGGTCTTATATTTTACGAGAAAACCGTTCTCCCGTGAAGCTATATGTAAAAAAAACACGTTTTTCTAGATGGGCTGTATCGCCGCCATTTTGAGTTTGAGATCGTTTCTCGCTTTTGCGTTTTTTTTCCGAACCGTCATGAGGAAATTATGAATCGGCGGATATTTCGACGTTTGATGTCACGATCGGTCTGTCGTGAGGTTAGAAACTCATCCGATCACTTTCACCTCGTTGACCAATATATTACTATATATGTCGGTCGCGCTGCACCCCTCTTCTCCGGGGTGCAGCGCGATCACTTCGGGACATTTTCGGGGACGCTTTTTTCAGCGCCTTTGCATTGCCGCTGAACCTCCTGGTATCTAGGCTCCATGGCATGCACGTTGTGTGGTAACGGTCGTATGTACGTGTGGCCTAACCTCGTTTTGACGGGGTGATTTCGAGTGTATCGTAACCACGGTTTTTATTCAATACGGAATAACAAAAGATGGATTGTCTATATATTGCGATGCCGACGCGGTGCATGATTCCGGGATGCAGAAGTGGATACATAAATAACCCGGAGCACGTCTTATTATTTAAAACTCCCGATGATGACTACTGATATTTTCTACTACTTTTCTACTACTACTACTAATGCAAGGAATGCGTGCTACACGTAAATTTCGTATGGTCTTCTTTTCCGTAAACGAAAAAAAAAGTAATTGGATTGAGCGATAGTTAAATCGGCACATCCATGTTAAAGACGATGAGTATCATTAACTAATGGCTTATCGCTCATATTTTCAGTTTATGCTTTTAGTTTTTGTGTTCGACTAATTATTTAGGATGTATTCATTTTTCATCACAGCCACGTGAAGGGAAAGACAATTCGCGTACGCGCATACATCGCGCTCTGTTGCTCATGCCTCCGAGATAGCAGCGCTCCACGCTTTTGCGGCCAGTTCCGCAAAGAGAGGCGTCAGATAGAGGCACGCTTTGGGGTATACGGAATATACGGGAGTGCCCAGACCTGTATATACGACCGTGGATACAGGTCTTGCAGCGAAGCCAGCCCCCTGACACTGGCCTAACTATTCCTATACGATAAACGAAAACGCGTTTTGTCCCGGCATTTTAGTTCTTGAAATCGCCACTGCCTAGCGTTGGCTGTTGTGTGACAGCCTTCGGCTCTAAATACTCCGATGAGCTGAACGATTCGATACTTTCGTGGCTTTCGCCTGTTATCGTTATGGCGACATTATTTATTGTGTTCAAATGGAAAATCATTAGAACGGAAAATCATTCCAAATACATCAATAGACTTTCATTCGTGTAAGATATTCGAAACACCGGCGCAACATACATATATATACACGCCTGTCACAGGACTAGTAGCGCCACAGTGCGGCAAGGACGTTTTGCGAACAGCATTTAACTAACAGTGTCAGGGGGCTGAACGAAGCTAAATTTTCGTGGTGGGGGAAGGCACGCTTATCGGCTTCACTTTTCGATTCACTAGGCGTCGCTACTAGCAAGGGGAAGTAGTTTCCCACTTACCTCATACCGGCGAATGGACCGAAGGTGTTTACATATGTTTTTGTAGCGCGATTGTCGAGATAACCTTTATTTGCGACTAAATACCAAAAGGTTCTATGCGATTTACCGTGATACATTTTTTATCGTGTTTTTACGGATGAGTGTCAATTTTTTTTGGTAGTGTTTGCGAAAAAAATGCGTAATGGCTACGGGTAGCGCGTTTCGCAATTGTAAAACGGGGTGCAACAATTGTAAGCAGAAAGCAGGGGTTGAAAATTCAAAATGAAATTCTGGGAAAACTATTGATCGAAACTAATGAGATACGAGTTTGGCGCTGTGGACAAAAATGTAGCTGAGGGTTCAAGCTACAAATTCTTCCACGGCGGCGAATTCGTGCGGTCAATAGTTTTCCCAGAATTTCATTTTGAATGTTCAACCCCCTAGAGGGGTTGGAAAATCAAAATTCAAGGGTGATCCACAGCAACGAAAATATGAAGAAAATTATTCTCCACATTTCGTACATTTCAACCATACCCGAAAAACCGATTGTTTTTGAGTTATTCAATGAACTATTTTTTTGTTTGTTTTTTAACCATTTTTTGGAGGTGAAGATATTATCGGAGAGTGATGATCGAATACTCGATCGACGCGTCTTTTCAAGAGCTACAACGTTCCCATTTGAACCAAAAGTGTACGATTTTTTTGTACAGAGTTACTGAATTAAAACTATTTTCAAAATTTCACCCCGCTTTTTCACCCTCAAAATGAACTTCCACGACTTCGGCGCTGTGGACAAAACTACAGCCCGGATTTTTCTGAACATTTTGTTTCACGGCGCCGACCTCGTAGGGGTTGTAGTCTGGCGTTAATCCACCCCCGTCTCCTTTCATCCCCTAAAAAAGAACCCTACGCCCCGATTTTTAGGCAAACTTGGATTTAGCACCCGTGGCACCTACAAAATCACCTGTCAAAAAATTAGTCTTCTAATTTTCTCCGATTCCGGGTTTTTTCAGCGACAGCACGACTGTACTAATTGTAATGGGTAATGAAATTTTTTCATTACAAAATGTAAATTAAGGGGTGACGTGCAGTCAGAATTTTCAAAAAAAAATCGATTTTTTTACATTTTCTTGAAGTATGATGTTTCGAAAATATTCCCTGAAAATTTCAAGCCAATCCGATGAATAGTTTCCGGGATATCCCGCAATTAGTGAAGGGGCGTCGGGTCCCCATGGCAGGTAGCGGCTGACAAACGCGCAAACGATAATACCCGGGAAGGCAGAATGCTTCGAAGACAACAACAAATTGATATTTTGGAAGCTTCCACATCGGCAGAAGCCCTATTGTATGGGCCAGGAATTGATGATTCTACGTAAGTAATTTTTTAATTAGTATTTCTATACATAAATCAAGTGTAAAATTGGAAAACTCTTTTAGAAATTTTCAAAAATTTATTACTCAAAAACTATGAACTTTGCCAAAATTTTATAAAGAATACCTTCGTTTTAAAATTGCCCAAAATGGTAAAAAAAAAAATTCATCCCGAAAAACTTTAATGTTTGATAAATTGTTTTAACAATTGACTATAAAGAATTAAATGCTTGACTTTTCGTCAAAAAATGTGATATTCGGATTCAGCGGATCAAAATACATAAAAAAGTTTAGCTTCATCCATCGAGCTCAACATTTTACGAACATATAATAGGGGCCGTCCATATATTACGTCATTCTAAATTGGGGGGGGGGGGGGGGGAAAGGTTCGTCTGCGGATGACGGTAAATGATGGATGAGGGGGGGGGGGCGTTTCGAAATTGACGTCATTCTTGTGATACCAGTTAATTCAAAATGTACAATAGTATATTGTACAACTAGAGTGGTTTCCCCGCATGAGTGATGAAAAATATTTTGCAAGTACCTAATGGTATTAATTATTGAACTCATTATTTATTTATTTATTACACAAGGTTTGTCTACATTATATTCGAGAACTTCAAATAACAGCGTACCTATGAAAATAGTTCGATCGAGCCAAAATAAATATGGGGAGGATACGGAGATATTACCCGTGATCCAGGATTTGCAAGAATGGGTGAAAACTCCGTGGGAGCTATCCAAAGAAAACTAAAGAATAGGGAAGAATAATATTATTATATTAATGAAAATTGCCAAAGTACAAAATAATAAAAGATGATTCTATAACAAGATGTGGGAGCTATCCAAAGAAAACTAAAGAATAGGGAAGAATAATATTATTATATTAATAAACATTGCCAAAGTACAAAAAAATAAAAGATGATTCTATAACAAAATGTTTTAATGTTACCCAATTTTTCTCAAATCCGCAAATGTTTTAATTTTGCCAAACTGGTAATGACGTCAGTTTTGCGAGAGGGGGGGAGGTAATTAGGAAATGACGATAGGATGATTGTAGGGCGGGGGGGGGGGGGTCGAAAATCAGCAAAAATCGATGACGTAATATATGGACGGCCCCATACCGTATCCACATCGAAAAACTTTAAACGCGTTTTTCTCGAAACTATGTTTTTCAAGTCGATGACCACTAATTCAAAAACCACTCGATGGATTTTGATGTAATTTGGTGTGCTTATTGATAGCATTCAAAACTAGTCCTTAATCGAAAGATTTTCATTTTTGTTGAAAATTTATATTTTTTTTAACAATAAACGAGCGATTTTTTCGTCGAAAATCGAAAGTTATCTGTCGGAGGCCGCCATTTTGTTAATTTAAAAAAAAAGCTCCGATTAAGGAACAGATTTATTATTAAACTAATGATTTTTTTTTTTATTTCAGATGAGCCAGTAAAATTTTATGATGGTCACCGCAAAGCACTACATGCCGAAGGGGGTCCGACAAAGATGGCGATATTTTTATAAATAATCAATATTTTTCTTTGAAAATTTGTACGAGTCAAGTTGAAATATAACATACAAACTCTGTGTAACAACTTTTATAAAACAAACTTAATTACTATACAAAAAAAAATATTGAAAATTCTCGTTTTTTCACGCCTCTGACTGCATCTCACCCCTTAATGAGTAATGAAAACGTTAATGCATTATACAAAAAGTACTGCATTATTTGCAACCCTTAACGAGACAACCGCGTTTGTGTTTTCGTACCTTTCATCGGTCGAGTGGGCAGCGGTGCCGGGTTGCAATTTGGCGCGCGATCCTTCGAGGATGTCCCGGGTATCGGTTTCCCCGTGTCCTGATAAACGCACCAGCAATAACCCGAGTAACACTGAACCTTGTCGTATCTGCCGTCCGGCGTGCACTGTGGTATGTAAAATTTCTCCTGGGAATTTTGCCGTTGATCCTCCATTACCGATCTTCTGTCCGATATGCAGTCGTTTGCTGAAATTTTCTTTATTTTCGGCAAATACGTTTTTTTTTTGTTTTTGTTTTTTTTTTTTAAATTTCACCGTACAGTTTTCTCGCGGGCTTACCGTCGCTCTCCTCTTCCTTGGTATCCGGTGGATCGTCGTTGAAAGCTGGCCGCGCGTGAACAGCCGGAGAATTACCCTTCAATACTGTCAAAAATCAATGTCAGGCCAAACCAAAAGAGGGGCGGGGGGGACGAATCAATCAAATTTTATGCAGAGTGCGATCGAGTGTTACAGGAGCCGTTTGACCGATAAGCGTTAGCGAGACAGGATGCACATCGGCAGGTGCGGTGCAGCTTTTTTTTTCACACGACCAGAGCTCCGATAGAAGCGGGAAAGAGAGAGAGTGAGAGAAACAGGGGAAAAAATTTGTAGGAGATTTTTTAGGAGAATTCTGAAGCGTGAGGATATTTTTAGGGGATTATAAATTTCCGAGGTTTTTTTTTCTCTCGAAACAAGTTTTGAAAAACCAACCACAGGTGCACCAATTCCGAGTCAACGCAAAACAAACAAACAAGCTCAAACAAATGAAAACAATCATTCAAAACCCAACCGATACAAGCTGCGAAACAAAATGTCGGTCGCAATGGTCGAGGAATGCACGTTCGATTCACGCTCAGCGTTGATTGCTGTGACTTTAAGCCGACAGCTCGTATGTTGAAGCGTTTCAGCCCTGGGAATATTTATAATAATATAAATGACAGAGATGCTGGAATCCTCGATATATTTCCTGACAATTAAGGCCGAAATTTTCGCTATTCATGCATCAGTGAATTCTTCATTGCAATAAGTATCAATCTGATGGGGAATGCACTCTGTGCTCATTCTGTTCGTTATCGTTTCCGCCTTAAAATGCCGCTTCGTCCATCGTGCTGCGGATATTTTTCGATTTTTGGCAGAATTTCAAAGAGGGACCCCATTAATTTTAGCCAACTTTTCCACATTTTTTCAATAAAAATTGAGGGTTTCGGGGGAATTAATAGTGAATTTGTATCCTGGGGGCAAAAGTACGTAAGATGGACTTGGTATGGACCGTCGTCAATGAGTATAAGTTACACTATAGAATAGTTCAAAGTATACACTCGGCTAATAAGTAAAATATTGTAATAATAAACAAATATATAGATAAATATAAAAGCGGGATTCTTGTAATATGCAAATTCAAAAAGAAATAAATCCCCTCCAAGGCTCAAAGACAGATTACCATACCACGATAAATGTTTTTGCAGACCGTACGTTTCACCTAACTACAACAGTTATTTCTATTCGAAAACGTATCCATCTTCATCTATAATTCGCACAGATCGCAGCAATCAAGTTACAAAACCAAATACTCAATACACGAGTGGGAAGTGCATTTTAAATAACAGCTATTTGGCGACATTTGACCAATCGCGAAAATTACCCTTCATTTACAGCACTGTTTAGGCCGGTGGCTCGGTGGGGGCTATTTAGGAGATTTTTAGGGGGAACGAGCGATGGTCTCGGGGTAAGCCGCCAGAACTATCTGGCAACACTGAGCCAGTGGCGCTTGCTGCTTAATCCAGTCGAGATAGGATTTCACCTGGAATTAATTCGGGGGTGCGATTTGATTTTTTTATACTTAGGTATTGTTTTTCGTCGGTAGTGTAAATCACGATTTTCGGGAAAGCCCCCGAGTGCGTTTGCCGCTACTTGATTTAAAGAGGGATTTTTTGTTTCTCGAATAACTCGCTTAGTTTCAACCTTAGAGTGAAAATGATTATATCCAAAGTTGTGGGAAATGTAATTCCCCACAAGTTTGGTGATTGTAGTTTTTACCCTAGAATCGATATTTATAGAGTTAGACTGCTAATAGGGGTAAAAAAACGTTTTTTGTTAATTATCTCGTTTATTATTAAGTTTATTGTAAAAATGGTAATAAATAATAACGTAGAAAATTTTATTTCCTTCAACTTTGGTTATTACCATTTTTACCCTAGGATCAGTATTTTCGGACTTATACTTGATTTAGCGGTGATTTTTTTTTTATGTTCAGTTATTTCGTTTATTATCAAGTTTATCGTAAAAATGGTGATGAATAATCAGTTAGGGAATTTGATTTGCTTCAACTTTGGTTATTACCATTTTTAACCTAGGATCAATATTTTGAGAGTTATAATGAACCCGGCACTAGAGTCTTTGCTAAAATTGATATCATGCAAATGTAAAGGTAACTGCGGGAAAATCTGCGGCTGCGATAAAGCGGGCCTCAAGTGCTCTGTTTTATGTTTGTTTTGCAACGAAGAGTGTTTGTGTGACAATGTCACACAAATAAGGGACCTGATGCTGGAGGACGACTTCGACGATGAAGAACCTGATTGCTCCGAGGATCTCCGTTCGGAAGAACTTTCCGAACATGCTGACGACGATCGCGATTATTTGATCGACAGCGAGGTAGGCGAGGACGAAATTGCAGATCAAAATATCGCAGGGCCCTCGGTAAAACGAGCAAAATTGGCACAGGACATCCTACGTGGAGTACTACCTCGGGGCGTACGTGGGATTAAAATTGGAGATACGTATCTTATGGAAGGAAACAACATTAGTATGAATTTGACGTAACTTTCACGTTAAAAGAACTAATCAGGTGTTAAAATCCACAGGTTTCTACTTGCTGAGATGGCTCTTTACGACGAGAGAACACAGCCTAAGTCGAAGAAATTTGAATTAGGTACCTGGTTATCCATCACTATTTTTATAACAGATCGAATAATAAATGAAATTTAAGAAAAATACACCCCTATTTTAACTATAAGTCCCAAAATATTGATCCTAGGGTGAAAATGCTAATAACCAAAGTTGAAGAAAATAAAATTTCCTGCGTGATTATTTATGACCATTTTTACGATAAACCTGATAATAAACGAAATAACTGAACATAAAAAAAAAGTTCATCCCTACATTAAGTATAAGTCCGAAAATATTGATCCTAGGGTAAAAATGCTAATAACTAAAGTTGAAGGAGATAAAATTTCCTGCGTGATTATTTATGACCATTTTTACGATTAACTTGATAATAAACGAAATAACTGAACATAAAAAAAAAGTTCACCCCTACATTAAGTATAAGTCCGAAAATATTGATCCTAGGGTAAAAATGCTACTAACCAAAGTTGAAGGAAATAAAATTTCCTACGTGATTATTTATGACCATTTTTACGATAAACTTGATAATAAACGAAATAACTGGACATAAAAAAATAGTTCATCCCTACATTAAGTATAAGTCCGAAAATATTGATCCTAGGGTGAAAATGCTAATAACAAAAGTAGAAGAAAATAAAATTTCCTGCGTGATTATTTATGACCATTTTTACGATAAACTTGATAATAAACGAAATAACTGAACATAAAAAAAAAGTTCACCCCTACATTAAGTGTAAGTCCGAAAATATTGATCCTAGGGTAAAAATGCTAATAACCAAAGGTGAAGGAAATAAAATTTCCTACGTGATTATTTATGACCATTTTTACGATAAACTTGATAATAAACGAAATAACTGAACATAAAAAAAAGTTCATCCCTACATTAAGTATATGTCCGAAAATATTGATCCTAGGGTAAAAATGCTAATAACCAAAGGTGAAGGAAACAAAATTTCCTACGTGATTATTTCTGACCATTTTTACGATAAACTTGATAATAAACGAAATAACTGAACATAAAAAAAAAGTTCACCATTACATTAAGTATAAGTCCGAAAATATTGATCCTAGGGTAAAATGCTAATAACCAAAGTTGAAGGAAATAAAATTTCCTACGTCATTGTTTATGACCATTTTTACGATAAACTTGATAATAAACGAAATAACTGAACATAAAAAAAAGTTCACCACTACATTAAGTATAAGTCCGAAAATATTGATCCTAGGGTAAAAATGCTAATAACCAAAGTTGAAGGAAATAAAATTTCCTACGTCATTGTTTATGACCATTTTTACGATAAACTTGATAATAAACGAAATAACTGAACATAAAAAAAAGTTCACCACTATATTAAGTATAAGTCCGAAAATATTGATCCTAGGGTAAAAATGCTAATAACCAAAGTTGAAGGAAATAAAATTTCCTACGTGATTGTTCATGACCATTTTTACGATAAACTTGATAATAAACGAAATAACTGAACATAAAAAAAAGTTTACCCTTACATTAAGTATAAGTCCGAAAATATTGATCCTAGGGTAAAAATGCTAATAACTAAAGTTGAAGGAGATAAAATTTCCTACGTGATTATTTATTACCATTTTTACAATAAACTTGATAATAAACAAGATAATTAACAAAAAAACGTTTTTTACCCCTATTAGCAGTTGGACTCTATAAATATCGATCCTAAGGTATAAACTATAATCACCCAACTTGTGGGGAATTACATTTCCCACAATTTTGAATATCATAATTTTCACTCCAAGGTTGAAAATAAGCGAGTTACTCGAAAAACAAAAAAATCCCTCTTTAAATCAAGATGGCGGCAAACGCACTGGGGGGATCTTCCCGAAAATCAACATTTACACTACCAACCCCCCCCCCCCCTCCCGAAGTATAAAAAAAGAAAATCGCACCCCCGAATTACTTCAGGTGAACCAAATTTTAGACCTATCTCGACTGGACTAGCTCCGCGCGAGCCTTTTCCCCTCGTTTGATAAAAATTTAGACCGCGATTGTACACATTGCAACGGGGGGAGGGGGGGGGGGGTTGAGGAAAATGCTCGTAGAATCGAGAAAAGCGAGCGAAACCGTAGGCATTTCGAAAAAGCAATAACCGCGAAACGATGCTTTGGCATTCTTATTAAATTTGATCGTACAATTCGGGGCTAGGGTTGTTTGTTTTTTTTTTCGCATGCTTCGAGGAGCATCGCCACGTCAGTTTGTCCGAGATGCGCGGAGGGGACGGGATGACGGTGGCAGTGGCGCGGAAACGATTTAATTTTCGAATCGACCCAAACGTATGGAGAATTCAATTCGCGCGCAGACACTGACGTGATAATTCTCCTCGCGGACTTGCAAGGCGTAACTCACCTTGGTCCGTGAGCCTCGTCCTCTGGGCCTCCGGGACCGTCGGACGCCCTGCTTCTGCACCGTTCAGCGACAAGAACAAACGTACTAAATGATAACAATGGTATCACTCAGCCAATTGGCTCATATACCTAATGCCATTTGTGTCTTTCTTTCTTGTTTCACTCCACGCGGACTTTTCCTCACGTGTACGAAGAGACTAATTAATTCCGATTTTGACCCATTTTCCGATACAAATGTACGATCGTCGATGAATTTGGTGCGAATCACGGTCTCATGTACATGTCTGGAAACGAGCGCAATTTGGTAGGTAGAATGGAGACTAGATACCACGAGACCAAACTCCCGTGCAAAGCGACTGAAAAAAGCGTCCCCGAAAATGGCTCCAACGTAGATGGCGCTGGGGTGCCGCCGGCCCTATGTATAGTAATATATTGGTCGACGAGGTGATAGTGATCGGATGAGTTTCTAACCTCACGACAAACCGAGCTTGACAGAAAAGGTGAGTCTTTCGTTTGAGTATACCAAATATTTCGACTGAAAACTTTGTCGCCCGTAGAGTAACTTATTCAATAATTGATGACAAAATAAATTTCCTTGTTCACTGAGAGTCTGGATAGAAATTGGTATTTTATTTCATTATAAATGTTACGAATAATATACCGTATTCGATAATTTAAAACTATCAGTATTTCATTCGTGAAATTTAACTTCAGTGTGCAACATGGTGAAAGTGTGCGGTGTATCGGGTTGCAAGACTGGTCAGTACGAAAACCGAACTCGGCGGTGCGCATTGGCATTACGGCAGCATGCAGCCTTTCGTACTCCTAAGGTAAATATATTTTGGAGATAAATGGATGTTCAAGTTTTTGGTTAAGAAACTATCCAGGGTGTCTAATTTTGACCAGAACTGAAATTGCATGACATTTAAGGATTTTTAAGGCAACAAATGGGGATTTTTTCATGACTCTTAGTATGACTTTGGGGCCGTCCATATATTACGTCATTCTAAATTTGGGGGGGGGAGGTTCGTTTGCGGATGACGGTAAATTATGGATGTGGGGGGGGGGGGGGGGGGCGTTTCGAAATTGACGTCATTCTTGTGATACCAGTTACTTCAAAGTATACAGTAGTATATTGTACAACTAGAGTGGTTTCCCCGCATGAGTGATGAAAAATATTTTGCAAATACCTAATGGTATTAATTATTGAACTCATTATTTATTTATTTATTAAATAAGGTTTGTCTACATTATATTCGAGAACTTCAAATAACAGCGTACCTATGAAAATAGTTCCATCGAGCCAAAATGAATATGGGGAGGATACGGAGATATTACCCGTGATCCAGGATTTGCAAGAATGGGTGAAAACTCCGTGGGAGCTATCCAAAGAAAACTAAAGAATAGGGAAGAATAATATTATTATATTAATGAAAATTGCCAAAGTACAAAATAATAAGAGATGATTCTATAACAAAATGTGGGAGCTATCCAAAGAAAACTAAAGAATAGGGAAGAATAATATTATTATATTAATAAACATTGCCAAAGTACAAAATAATAAAAGATGATTCTATAACAAAATGTTACCCAATTTTTCTCAAATCCGCAAATGTTTTAATTTTGCTAAACTGGTAATGACGTCAATTTTGCGAGAGGGGGGTCATTAGGAAATGACGATAGAATGATTGTAGGGGGGGGGGGGGGTCGAAAATCAGCAAAAATCGATGACGTAATATATGGACGGCCCCTTTCTGGCATAGAAGTATACTTAATGATTCTACAGTGCGACCGATTTCCTAAATTTTTATATTTTTATTTTGCTCTTTCAAACAGATGTGCGTTGTATGCCAATAAAAAGTATACGGAATAAACGAAAAGTCACCAAACTGTACAATTCCATTTGTAGTAAAAAATGTGAGACAAGCATAATTTCAAGATTGCTGTAAAGAAATATATTTTGGGAACATCTAGAAAAATATTACATACATTTAGGAACTTTGAGTAATATCATCTAGTCGCTTTACACGAATAACAAAGAAAAACTAATATATGTTGAGATAACGCATCATTTTCTTTTACTTTCTTCTATTTTATTTTCTATCGATTCGATATTCGTTTCTCTATCGACAAGTACCACAAAGTTAGTTCATATTGAATATAGGCTCAACGATAATTTAGTAGGGTATAATAATTCAGGTAGACTGGTAATTTTTCATGACATTTCATGACTTTTTCAGGGTCAAGTGTAATTTCATGACATTTAAGATTTTTCATGACTTTTCAGGTCGGTAGACACCCTGCTATCTCTACGTGTACAGGTGAAAATTTTATTCGATTTTATAGTGCAATAACAGGCTTTGCGAGTGGAAGCGAGCACTCAACTGTACTCTCCACAAAGTAGGCTAAATATGATCCTTTTTTTCAAAACGCCGACATCTTGTGAATTTCGATTTAAAAAAACTCCATAGCAAGTTAGCGGCTTTCATACTGATTAATAATCTTTTTACAAAGGCTATAGCCGGGTAAGTAGGGAAAAATGGCCCCCGCATTTTCTCCAGCGAAATTGGGAGTATATTCTGAGGTATAAAAAAAAAACAAATTTTCTGAAAATTTCATCCCCGTCAACGCAATGGTTTAGGAAAAATGAATTTTTTTTTTAATAAAAAAAAATAAAAATTCCGGAAACGCTTCAGTGGATCGATTCGATTTTTTTTTGGTACTTGTTACGATCAAAGGTGTTACGAAATAAAATTATAGAACATTTTGCGAAAGATTAAGGTTAAGAAAAAAATAATGTTCCTTGTTTTATTTTTTTACTATAATCCAGTTGGGGTACAATAACAAATTTTTTTTCATATAATCTTTGGGCACCTTATTAGATTATATATTTTTTTCAAAATGATCGGTTTGGTACGCCACAGTGAAAAAAAAAGAAACAGACTTTATTGATATATTTTAGTTATATATCTATAAAACTAAAATATATCAATAAAGTGTGTTTCTTTTTTTTCACTGTGGCGTACCAAACCGATCATTTTGAAAAAAATATTACTATAGACGAATATAAATGTACATTTTTTAAATATTTGACTAATTTTTTTGATATAATTTGGTATAATTAACATTTTATATGAAAATTATCAGGTAACGATAAGGAGGAAGATTTTTTTTGTAATGACCTACGGCGATTTAGAAATTGGGGATTTAGATTGGCGATTTAGAAATTGAATTATATTGGCAGACTCAAGTTTGGTCATAAATATTCTATTAGTACTCTGAAAAATTACACACAAGAATAAAAAACTCAAGTTTTTTATTTTTAAAAACTATGCTTTATCTGTACTGTATGCGTATTAATCAACTATCGTATCACTTTGTTGTAAATTTTATAACTCCGACACTTAAAGACGAATGAACTGTACATCAGCTGTGAACCGTCTTCATCGGACCTATGTTTTGCGTATATCTATACAAGTGGTCCGGAGCACCTCAGCGCCATCTATCTCGGATACCGTTTTGGGGATGAGTGTGGCCTCTTGTATCTAATCTCCATGGTCTTAGGTACAGGTCTGGAAATCTACGTTTCTTTACATTTTTCGCCACTACGTGGCATTACTGTTGAAGGGTACGGTGCGACAAGGACAGAGTAGCTTCTGTTGGCGCATGCGTCGTTGAGCGTGCTGAGGCGCATGCGTCGTCGACGGTGCCCCTAACCCAGGTCGCGTTCGTTGGGTCTCTTCATTTTGATTTGAACAAGTGCGCATGCGCATAATGATGTGCAACGCGCAACTGCGCAATGAAACGAGTCATACGTTTTGCGCATGACTCGTTCCACTGCGCAGTTGCGCGTTGCGCATCATTAGGCGTATACGCACTCGTTCGTATCAAAATGAGACCCAACGAACATAACCCCAGTCTATCGCATATTCGATAGGGATACGAATTTAAAAAAAAACAAAAGAACAAATAATAAGCTTACTGAAGACCAAAATGATTGACATACACTATCACAATTGAGGTATCTGCATATCACATAAATTGCCAAACCGTAGTTTGCCTAAATGCTTAGCACCAAGTTTGGTAACCCCAAGCTTCATAGTTCGATTCTAAAAAAAGTTTTTTTTTTTTCAATTTTTAGATAACAAAATGGTTTATTAATACAGATGCGTTAAATACTTTTTTGCTGCATTTATTCGTCACTTTCTTTTTGCATACATATTATTGACGTATTTAAATTATTCGATTGGTCGGGTAAGCTCTTTTTCAGTTTCTAGTCTTCGGATTAATTAATGGCGGTTAGTAAAAGTTATGTACATAATGTACGTTCCCAAATTAAATGAATACTTGTTTTGTTATTATTGATTTATATTTTATGGGTTTTTCTGCATTAGTAAAAATGGTATTAATCGGGTCATCACCTTTTTCAATTTTATCAGTATACGGCGATGTATTTTTACTTGATTATAGACGAAAATCAATTAACTGTTAAATATTCGAGTTCGTTGAAGAAATACTTCAAGAGCATGAGATGACACATGAGCCGAGTTTATGGTTCACTTGACAATACGGGAAATAATAAGCGGCAAGGGGGAAAGGGTGAGATCACAGAAGACCATGGTTGGGGGGTACCCGCCGATAGCAGCGACGCGTGTGGCGGCTAGCGGAATAAAACGTGGATCGCTCAACGGTGCCACCCGGCTCCATTGAAATCGGGCTTCATTTCCAGACCTGTATGTAAGACCGTGGTGCGGACACCCTTTTTTATTTCATCGCTTCCGCGGTCACCGAGACCTTCTCACTCGGCCATTTTTCATTTTTCCGTTTTTTACCTCTTTGTACATATAAGAAAGGTGTTTTTTTTGTTTTTCTTATTTTTAGCGCCATCCTCTTTTCAAATGTGAATTTTTCGAAACTGTGACAGTTTTTGGTTGATTCGACTTTCTCTGGCCGTTAGCAGAGCCGGACTTGGGGGAAGAAGGACGAGGGGTCGACATAATTGACGTTTTTCGGTTAAGGGGTTAAACCTGGTTGAAATTTTTGAAAATAAAAATCGATTTTTCCTTTTCGACGGATTCTTATAATATAACCTTTCAAAAATATTCTCTGAAAATTTAAAGTCGGTACGCTGAAAATTATGGGAGTTATGAGCGTTTACAGGTAGGTCCGCTACTGCTTTACCGTTACAGGTGAAAACTTTAAACGCGTTTTTCTCGGAATGACTTTTTCAGAATCGGTGACCAAAATACCTCAGAAGCAACTAAACCGATCTGCTTCAAATTTCGCAGACTTGTTTGTATATCAAAAGGCAGTCCTTAATCGAAGGATTTTTTTTCTATCAAGGGAAAATAGAGTTTGTATGACCGAAATTTCGAAATTTCACACACACACATCACACACATCGAAAAACTTTAAACGCGTTTTTCTCGAAGCTATGTTTTTCAAGTCGGTGACCACTGTAATTAAAAAACCACTCGATGGATTTTGATGAAATTTGGTGTGCTTATTGATAGCATTAAAAACTAGTCCTTAATCGAAGGATGTTCATTTTCGTTGAACATTTCTAATTTTTTTTAACAATAAACGAGCGATTTTTTGTTCGAAAATCGAAAGTTATCTGTCGGAAGCCGCCATTTTGTTAATTTTTGGAAAAAAAAGCTTCGATTAAGGACTAGATTTATTATTAAGCTAATGATTTTTTTTTGGTTTTTTTTATTTCAGATGATCCAGTAAAATTTTATGATGGTCCCCGTAAAGCACTACATGCCGAAGGGTGTCCGACAAAGATGGCGATATTTTTATAAATGATCAATATTTTTCTTTGAAAATCTGTACAAGTCAAGTTAAAATATAACATAAAAAGTCTGTGTAACCACTTTTGTAAAACAAACATTACTATAAAAAAAAATTATTGAAAATGCTCGTTTTTTCGCGCCTCTGACTGCATCTCATCCCTTAATTCGTATTCCGGGGATGAAATACATCGACATAGATTTTAAAGAAAGGAGAAAAAAAATCTAATTTTTTGATTTTCGACTTGAGACTGGGCTCTGAGTGCTCTAAAATGCCGTTTGATTTATCGAGGGCCGAACTTCACAGACGGACCCCCGATTTTCGTCGATTTTCACACACAATGTGAACAACAAATTGGTGTTCAAGTTTATTCCCCGCACCCGCCGCCCGCCACAGAAGGTCAAGCGGGCTCGCTGCGCACACATTTAAAACGTATTTTGGTGCTCTTTCAAAGTTACCCCGAATGTCAACGTAACCCCGTTTTACGGTATATGGGCGAGTTTCTGTCGAGAGCTCAAAATCGAGGTGAAAACGCGAGAAACGTCTTTTCGCAAAGTTTTAACGATTTTTGAACAACAGTTGAGGGGGCTAGGCGGCAAATCAATTAGTATTGAGGGGCTCAAATTACATCGATATGGACTGGTGCTCATTCTCTTTGTAATCGATTGCCCTTGGAAATGCAATTCGAAGTATTCATCTGCGT
The DNA here is from genome assembly GCA_964007375.1 of Ophion obscuratus. NCBI lineage: Eukaryota > Metazoa > Arthropoda > Insecta > Hymenoptera > Ichneumonidae > Ophion > Ophion obscuratus. The sequence goes on along the minus strand of OZ023313.1, from coordinate 68,230,003 downwards.
ATCGTATTGCTATTTTTGGCCAAAATTCAAAGCCGAACGATCCATCGTGGCCGTTCCGTACAATTTGCCTCTTTTTCGGTGTCATTTTTCAAGTATACGTTCCGGGAAAACTACCTGAGATATCGAAATGAATCAAGCGGCATTGTCCGAGTCTATAAATATCTATTTCAAAGCCTGCCTCTGTTGA